>JARHVA010000246.1:4102500-4105000 GCA_037957365.1 Torreya grandis | reverse complement strand
CTTTATATATATCTTTGGGTTTTATTCAACCATTTAACACACAATATTATTCCTTAAGGTATAATAGTTAAAAACCTAGAATTTCTAGTAAAAAACTAGGGCTAAATTTCACTTAAGATAATACACAAATTTTAATCCTCTCATCTCATAATTATTTTAAGGACTAAAGATTTACAAAGTCTAATCTATTTTAGGCTTTAGGAATATAGGGATATAGGTTTAGTTTTATGGATGGTAGATCCATCCATAGGGCCAAACCTTTAACCCTTTGAGTAATTTCAATAAAAAGAAACTATAAAAAACCCTATGTACCATGTACATATTTTAACCTCATTTCATTCAAAAAGTTATAAACATCACCAACCTGGATAATTTCACCATTTTTTGTTCTTGTCCTTCAATAATAACTCAAACTTATTCACTCTTATTCTCTTTTCCAATTTTTCTCTCTATGTGCCTTCATGTTCATCCCCTCACATGATTATTTCCCCTTATTTTATTCTCTTTCCTCATCCCAAATATTCCCCAAACTTCTCAGCCACCATTTATGCTTAGTTTATACATGCCAAGAGTAACTAAATAGAACAAACAATCCACCACCATTTTCTCATGCAAAAGACTTCATATTCCCATAATGGTTATGTCAAGTGCTTTTTTACTCAAGTCAAAACTAGTTACAAACCCTAATAATCTTGAATGTTCCAAATTAACAACTAAAATAATCATTATAATGTCCCTTTAAAATTTAATAAATGGTTATATATCAATCCTTTCAAACATTATATTTATTCCAATGTTAATAAAACTAATACAACCTTCACTATAATTCATAAACATAATGCTTAACATTATGACTTCGCCTAGTCATATGTAAAAACATAATCATTATTTATTGATAATAATAATTAAACCTTAGTCAAAATTGATATAATGATATTTCATTTTATTATTTAGCAATGAAACTTCCTATAATGATTTTGTGAAGAATCAGGTTTATTACCTAGGCACTAAAGCTCATGATAATCATGAGTCAATAACATTAATTTCATTATACCATGTCAAACCAATGCCATTCATTAATGCTAACAAACAAATTTTAGATTATTAATGACTCAATTTAGGTTATTCAACTATTATAAATGATAATAGTAACCTTATAAGCATACATAATCACTTAACAACCTAATCAAGCTCAATCTTAGAATCCATCTAATACTTACAACTATGAATCCAAACAAGCACTCTTTATAATATACATATATATATCCTAAATAGTGGTAAGTAATAAAAAGATAGGTATAAATTCATTTAATCAACCCAATAATAACATCACTAATATTTAATTTAGTAACATAAATAAATTAGTGAAATCAAATAATTAAAATAACATGATCATCGAATAACAACAAGATCAAAGCAGACATGTATAACATAAATTAAAACATACTATAGCTATCTAACTCAAATAATAATCACAAAACATGTTAATCTATTGTGGTGTGTGTGTGGGTCTCTAGTTTTTCTCTCTGTCATCTTCCAATGCCTCCATCTACACCATTCTCTTTGATGATGCCCTCCCTCCATCACACTCTAAGGGATGAGTTTGTCCTGCATCCATCTCATAAAAATTAGGGTAGTTAGCATGAAACATTAAAAAATCTATAAAATATTATTATATAAACTAATAAACATGATCATAATGTATAGAATATTAAAGTATAACTATCTCATAACAAATCAATCATGTGAATTAAGCAACATATAACTGTCCCATAATCAACATATGACATAAAGCTTAACTAAATAGTAGTTAATCATCTAGTAACCATGAAAATCCATAAATCAAGAGGTTATTAATCTTAGATAGAAATTGAGATGTGACATCCTTCCCCCTAAAGCTGATCATCATCCTAATGACACTTATTCAAACATAAGTTATGAATTTAAAAAATTATTTAGTACAAAATAATATAGTATACAATAATAATCAAACAAAAAAATATGAAAATAGCTTGTAAAACTCATCATAGTCCTCCTAAATGGCACTATCTTCATAATATTGGTCCCATTGGAACTTTCACTATGACACTTATCTATTATGCAAACTGAGTTTGTGAGTGTCAATTTTTTTGATTAGTTCTACCATGACCACCCAAGGATACAAAACCTACAAAGCATTCCAATCCAACACATGTGAATCATCAACAACATAATTCTTAAGACAAGACACATGGAAGACATTATGCAAAAGAGTTAGATTTGGTGGCAATGCAAGTCTATACGCTATAGTATTGACCACATACAAAACCTTGAAGGTTCCCACATATCTCAATGAAAATTCTATTGACTTCTGAAATTTAATCAATCTTTTCTAAGGATTAACTCGTAGAAACATTTTATCACCTATAGAAAACTACCTTTTTATTCTCTTTAGATTAACATAAATTTTTTATTTATCATCGGCCTCAGCCAACCTCCACTTGATTGTCCTAATTTTCTC
>JARHVA010000246.1:4050000-4095000 GCA_037957365.1 Torreya grandis | reverse complement strand
TTAGTCAGATATTGAGTCTATCCAATGGCAAATCTAATTTTTAGTCACAGTCTTTCTATGAACCAAGAAGTCTTATCTGTGTGTTTCAAAATCAATTCAATATTTTTCATGATGTCATAAATTTTTGATCATATTCTACAATTGTTTGTTTTGATATTTATCAAATATCATTTAAATATTGAATGGTTTGGATTGTGTATCTCTTTCATTTATATTCTACTATCAATAATATTTTGACTTGCACAAGGTCCAAGGTATTTACATTCCTCTTACAAATGAAATATAGGGTTCATCTCGATAAATACCCTATTAATTTTCATTTCTTGACATCATCTATTTTTATTCCTCTAACATTCCATTTCATGTCACAATTTAATAGATATTGCTTTGGGTTCCTAGATTCATCATAGGTCATTAAAGAATTAAACATACCTATAACCAAAGACATAGGGTAAAAAATTATAATTGTTATGATAGGTTTCTAAATGGTTGAAATTATGACTAAATATAATTGTATAGTGGTGATTGCAAATTTATATGATGGTGCATTGTTGGTTGTGCACTATTGACTATGTACTATTAACTGTGCACTAGAATTTTCAGGTGTCTTAAATAGGAACTTCACTTCTTCTATTTTTTGCTTTGTTTTTGCACTTAAATTTCCAAACTTGTTTGTAAAGGAATCAAACTAGTTTATATCCACCTCTTTACCTACACCTCTTCTTCTATCAAATAATAAATTAGGATGGGGAGATGTGTAATCTTTGAGTGAATGACTTATATTTCTAAATTATACTAATTTTGAACTTGAACCTACCATATTTCTTCACTTGAATTTGACTTCTTCTTAGGAATTTTCTTTATCAGGTCCAAATAGAAACCCTTTCATTACTTACAATCTACCTCTACTTTCTAACTAATTTACTGCTAGCCTACATTCTTCCTCCTATTATTCTGCCTCCATATATGCATCATTTATATTTACATCCTCCTCTTCATGGGTCCTTTTTGCATACTCTATACACCCTTTGCTTTTAGAAAGATCCTCATCTCTAATATCTTCTTCCTACATCTTATTAGATCTAGAACCTTCTTCCATACTTATAATACTATCAACAATTACTTATGGATTTCTTACTTGATTTCACCTTCTCTATTATCAAAGTTCCCTTTCTAATCCCAAAAATTTATTCTCACTCTAAGTCTTTTCACCTTCCATTATCTGGGACCAAGTTTAAGTTTATTTTACTCATCTCCTCATCATTCACTTCATCCCACACACACCCCCATGGTGCCTGAAGTTACTAATCCATGTTGGTTGGATTAAGTACCATATCCTTTTCCATAACCAACATTTCTATCAACATAGGTGGTCATTGAAAAAATTTCCCCTTAATTCCTTGAATGAATAAATTTTTTGTAGTCTCAAAAGTTAAGGATCCTTACACTGTAAACGTAGTAATATAGCCATAAATTTTAGAACTCATCCAATAATCTAATTCTTAGGACTATTCTATAACTAGGTTTTGTAGTGTATCTAATTTTATTCTATCCAAACTATAAGCTTTGTCCTCCTTAGTTTGAAGCAATAGTATTCCAACATATTTAGCCATGTGGCTAATAATCTAGGCAACTCACACCAGAAGATTTCATAGATTTCACCATAGATGAGCTCTTAAATAATCTTTCACAGTTAGTCTAACTCTCCTTGTTTCTTATTTCATGAAATTATAGATTATCTAATCCAACCATCTCTTGATATCCCTCTATCCTAGTAGCCATCTCAACATATTTCATCCAAATGGTTCTATACTCATCGCACTATTGTTAGCAGAGGTTCTTAGAAATATTCCAAGACATGTTAATTATTGGGATAGTTTACATAATGGAGAGTAAATATAAACCATAAATTATACTGCATATTTACAAATGATCATTTACATCCAAAGTTACACATATAGAGTAAGAAGAAAATAGTTGTAACAAAAGGAAGAACATAAATGACATAATATATGATAAACATATTATATAAAAATAGAATAATTATTACACACTAACCATACGTAAAATAAAATTAGGAAAAAACATATCAAAACAACTCTATTAACCTCTATCAACACATCAGAACCATATTATATTATAGAAAAGTGCTATATATAGCCTTTTTTCAACTTGATGTCTCTTCACATTCCAACCTTTTGAGATATAAAAGGAAAGATTCTTCACACTAATATAGTACTTGATAATTCCTATAAGACCAAATACATACTAAATTTTATACAAAATACAAAATTATATAATTTGTACAGGGTCCTATTATACTTTGTGATTTTACCATGCCGTATTCCATGTCCAACAATTATAAAATAGGTAAACCTATATGTGGTTATCAACACATCCAATGTGTAAATTAAATAGAGCATACAAGTGGTTATGATTATAAACCCACTTAGTTATTTATAATTCATCTCTCTTAACTTATATTTGAGTCACATATGCCTATTAAATTCATGAATACAATAATATGCTAAATCATTGATAAAATATGCATCAACTAAACCATTAATCAAATAAAAAGAATCAAATCTTAACATTAAAATTCCTCACATTATTTTTTTAATACAAGGTTCAATGACATATAAATATAAAATATAAATAATAAATACAACATCTACATTGTTGTATCCAGAAATAGTAACTAAAAACCCAATATTAGTTTATACACCAACAGACCACAGATACACAAACATGCTACCAACATGAAGGTTAAGTTGTAATAAAATAAATTTATATACAACATCAATAAAAACCCACTCTTCCAACCCAAATATCACTCCATTTTTTTCCCTAGCCACCCATCCATTAGTTGGATGGTGGAGTCCAATACTTGGGTTGTTAGGAAATTTTAAGAGTATGATCAATGTTCCAAGACATTACTAAGTTTATTCCTAATATTCAAAACTCAATAAAACCAACAAGTAGTCATCAAGACTTAATTAGATTATAAATATAAAATTAAAAAGGACAAATGCCCACATTCATCAATAGTTTCCATCCAAGCTAAAAATGAGAGCATGCATTCATAATTATTATAATAAGCTTTGATCATTTCCATAGCATTAATTTTGAGATTCATGGAAAGCAATTAATACCATTCTAAATCCATCAAGACCAAATTGTAATATTTGGAAAAAAATTCAAGTACCTTATCTCATCATAATGAAGCATTTTATACCATTAATGAGTACTTTCAAAACACCACAGTCAAACCTAAAAGAGTTTATTTCCATTTTAAACACACAAACAATGGAGACTCAACCCAATAAGGTAGTCAAATGAGGAAAGAACAAACAAAAATTTCCAAGATCAATAAATATATAGTCTAAAACACTAAATGAATAAAAACACATTCAGTTAGAAAATCCTCAAGAAATGGCATAATAAAATAGCCATTGATTTGTGCTTACCAAAAATAATATGGTTGAGTTAATTTAATAATTATATATTAATAGGAAACCATAATTGAATCTAAAAATGGCATAAAAAACTGGCCATCAAATTGATGCCATACCCAAAATGGGTAGAATAAATCAAACATAGAAGCACATAACCCATAATGCTAATAATAACTAGATTATAAAATAACATAGTCAAGGTAGTCATATCTATAGGCTTTGATTAAAATCTAAACATTCATAATGACCTTACTACATCCTTTGAGGGTTGGATAAAATTAATCAACAAAAACACATTTGAGTATCAAAAACCTACTCAAGTATGAGTTTGAAACTCCACAATAAAACACTAAAAAAAAACCCTATTCAATTTGATCTTAAATGCAACTAAACATTATATTCACGGTAAAACCCACTTGAATGGAGTCATACTTAACAAACCTAGTACATTCAAGAAACACTCACTCAAGTTGAGTTATATATAATATAAACTATGCTTTCAAAGCAATACCTAGTAAATTTGAGCTGAATATAGAAAATATAGGGCAATGTAGGTTCAACATGAAGTCATATTCACTTCATAGTGTACTTACAGTGCTTCTAAAAACTCTACTAACTCAAACCAAAAAACACCCATGTAAAAACATTACATTAAATGAAACATACTTGCTTTTCAAGAATGTAATTAGTTGTGAGGTTGATTTTCTTATTCCCAATAGACTGCTCACTTTCCCTCATATGTCTTCATGGAGAAAAATGATCACTTATTTTCTTCTTAATGTTACCATAGGCTACATTCCATCTATAAGAGACTAAATTTGTGGGTCAAAAAAGTAACTCCATGTTCTCCATGATCTGATTAACTTTTTTAAGAAATGTAATTTCAAACTACCATCAAAATCTCCATATACTAGTTTAACACACCCCCAAGCTCCCATGGATTCTACCACAAAATTGGAAGCATCGACCTAGGGTTTAATCAAGCAATAATAATAAAAATAAACAATGCCAAGTGATCTAATAATATAATTGATGGTGTAATCTTTTGTAATCTTTCTTTCATGATCTAATCCAAACCAAGGTTAATCCAAATACTTCAACCATTGATTGAATTCCACCCCATGATGTTTAGTGCTTAGACCTAGTTAAGGTCCCACATGATAGTCATAAAACATCATGACCAATAATTAATAAAATAACATCATGGCTCAATAAATAGAGTTAATAAACCACTTAACCACTAGGATTCCAACAAGATCAAATGGACTAAGTCCAACAAAATGACTAATTAAAAAATACCACATGGCATAAAAAATAATCTAACCTATCCAAAATTTAGTGAAAGACCCAGTCACATTCAGACCAAGATGACCTCTAAATATGATCACCCAAGTGACAAAAAATAAGGCTCATATCCAACATCAAGATAAGATATGTAATCAAAACAATTTTCAACAATATCAATAGTCAAATTCAAAGTTTTTCACAATAATAAATCAAGACTTTGAATAGGACCAAAAAAAAGAGATAAAAAGAATGATCATAAATTCAATATAATGAAATGAAAATGACTTAATGAATTACCAATGTCTTAAAATATTTTAAACTATTGGAATATTTTATGAATACTTATTAACCTTTTATTCTCATGCTTCTAGAATCCACAATCAATCTTAGCTAATTAACCTATTCATGTAATCATAAAATAGGAGATCAGTAGAATCTGAACAAGGTACAAATATCTAAGTAATAATGTGAATTCTATACTATATAGAATATTATAACATGGCATTTAATGAATTAGTTATAATGTTAAGTCATCAATCATTTACTATTATAATAAGTTAGAATCATAATTGATAATCAATGATAACAAAATCATAACATTTGAATCAAAATCAACATTTGTAGTAATAAATCAAAGTGCCAACTAGAATCAAGAAAAACATGATATAAAAATATCTCAAATAATAACTAAAAATGCATCGATTAGATAGGTTATGACATCCTCCACCTCTTATAGAGGATCTATCCTAGAGACTAATAAAATAACAAGGGATAATGTTACCTGAAAATATGTTCATCTTCCCAAGTAGCACTCCTTTCACATAGCATATCCCATTAGACCAAAACTTGAAAAATATATCTATTTCTCTAGTTAATGTTGTGATGGTCTAGGATTCTTATTGGTTTTGACTGCATATTTTCCTCTTTCATAACCTAGATGTTTTTCTAATACAAGATATGAGAAAGATTAGATATGTATTTTATTATTAAATTAACATGAAAAACATCATGAATCCTAGACAAAGATGAAGGGAGGGCTAGTTGATAGGCAACAAGACTAATATTTTTCAAAAATAAAAGGGTCCTACAAAACAAGAAGCTAACTTGGAAATTTTTTTGAACTTGATTGAGCTCTTTTGGTGTCTAACATGTAGAAAATTTTATCACCAACATTAAATTTATGGGGTGTTATTTTATGATCAACATAACTCTTTTGCCAATTTGAAGAAACTATTAGATTTTGTCTTATCAAAGCCATTTGATTATCATAATCCTATAATAAATTTTGGTGAGAAATAACTCTATTTTCCATGTTGTCCCATCTAAGTGGGGTTCCACATTTATGTTGATGTAAAGCTTCAAAAGGAGGTATGAGTTTTTGTAAGCAAACTCAACCAAATGTAAGTAATATTGCCACTTATTTTTCTAATCCATAACATACAATCACATCATGTTCTCAACCACTTGGTTAATTATTTTAGTTTAACCATCTATTTTTTAGTGGTATGCAAAACTAAAATTTAATGTAGTTATAAACACTACAATCAAAGTTTTATAGAACCTTGAAGTAAATAGCTTGTATCTATTGGATATAATTAATTTTAGCATTACATGTAGCCAAAACACTTATTTCATAAAATTGCATGCAAAAATAGAAGCATAATTAGTCAAATTTCTAGTATTAAAGTTACCAACCTTGGTAAATTTATCAATTACCACCAGAATAGTATCATGCTTGTTGCATGACTTAGGCAACCCAAAAATGAAATCAAGTGAGATTAAAACCCACTTACCTCTTGGTATAACACGAGGATAAAAAAATACTCTAGGGTGGAAATTTTCATCTTTAACACATTGACATTATAAGAATTTTCCAAAAAATCAACAACATCATGCTTCAAACTAGGCCAAGATTAATGCTTTTTTAAATCGTGTCATTTTTATGACACTAGGATGATAAAAATGAGATGTTGTATGCACTTATGTCATCACTTGAATCCATAAGTCTCTATAATTAGGATCATAAATTCTATTTTTATTCCTTAAAATTCCATTTATATCAACATAAAAATGATCAAACTCTTATTCAATAGGATTGTCATCCAAACATGTTCTTACCTCATCGTAAAAATATTATTAAGTTATTATTTTAACATAATATTTCTAAAATTTCATTGCAAAATAGACAAAGTAATAAGGTAAGTGTGTTGGCTGAGGGCATCAACAACATAATTTTCCTTTCCTTTGACATAATAAATTTCCATGTCAAAATTGATTATAGATTCTAGCCACCTATATTTATGTTCATTTAAATCATCCTAGGAAAAAAAGTATTCTAGTATGTGGTGATCATACTTACCTTAAAATTATTTTCCAACAAGAAATGCTTCCATTGTTCTTGAGTATGCACTATGGCATAAAGTTTTATGTCATGCATAAGATAATTATTTTCATTCTCCTTCAACTTTAATGACTCATAAGCCACAATTTTACCATCCCAAGTATTTTACTATAGCTTTCCTTATAATCATCAGTACAAATTTCAAAATTACCATTTAGTTTGGGAATAAAAAGTATAGGTATTATATTTAATATCACTTTATGCTTTTGTTGGGACCAACATAGCCCCATTTTTAAAAAATTAGGACCCTAGAGAAACCTTGAAGTTTGAACATGAAAATTTAGCATGATAGGATGATTTATAAAATTTGAAGATCATCTACTCTATTAAAGGTAGGCTTACTTGGTTTTGTTTAGACTTTAATTTGGACTAACATTGATAATAAATGGTCTTTATTTCTCTAGTTATAGGTTCCATGGTGTTTGTCCCTAAGAATCACATTCAAACCCTGGCCAAATCCCTTATTTAAAATTTGAATAATGGTAGGAACCAAAATGGTGGGAACCCTTTTTAAAAATCCATTTTTGGACCTAAGGATAAAATTCATGTTCTAAGTTTAATCATGTTTCTTAAAATAACTAAAACTTACTATAAAGTCCTTGGAACCATCTATTAATTTTCCCTTTAAAAGTTCCTTATATACCTAACCTTCATTCTGTAGGGTCCTTTTAATGTTTCCTAACATAGCCTAATATTTTCACCCTAAGGCCCTGACATATTTATTAAATATGAGTGGGACACTAGTCTTAATATCTTAGCCTAAATTTTGTTTTCCTAAGTCCACTTTTATATTAACTTATCCCCTTTTTTATACCTTAGCCTAAGGTTTTAATTCTAAGGCCCCAACGTATTTATTAATGCAATCAAGACCTTAGTCTTAATACCTTAACCTAAGTCTTTATCTTTGTGGACCTAACTTAACTTCCTTGTATCTTATAGGATCTAATGGACTTCACTTCATCACCGATTAAGATCCAATAAAGTGATAAAATCCCAAACTTTGGCTTAAACATCTTGCATCTCAAATGATCTAATGCTTCACAATTCCTATGGACTTTTGATCAGATGGCATAAGGAAAACTGATAGAATATTGCATACAAACCATTAGACCAATGACATTCAAGTCCTCAGATCATGATCAATGCTTCTTGCTCACTTTTGAATGCTTTATCAGATGGTACAAGGCACAATTGAAAATTAAAAAGTCTATGGAAGTCCTAAAGGATCGACACATAACACCCTTGCATTTGATGACCAAAAAGAAATGGGTCCTGTTTAACAAAGTGACCAATCATAAGTAAACTACTAGATCATGATCCTATGGTTGATGCTTCATCATCAATTAAGATCCAATGAATCAAATTAAGTCTAAGATCTTGGGAAGACCCATGGATGTGCCAAGTGGCATTTTCACATTGGGTCATAATAATTTGATGAGCTTAAAATTGATGCTCTTGCAACTATCATTTGATGTTTTTGAGGATGTATTTGATGTCTATGTGACTGTCAACTTTAAGTTGATCAAATTAAAAAAAATTAGCCTAAAATTGACATTCATGCAACTATCATTTGACATTTGTGAGGACATATTTGATGTCTATGAGACCATCAAATTTAAGCTACTAAATTATTATGCTCAGGGTCAAAATACACTCTAAAATCTTGTTTCAAATGGCTTTACAGGCTAAGGGAAGTTCTCAAAAAATTATAAAATACTAGAAGTCTTCAAATTTCAAAATGTGGAAATGGTATTATACTCTATGTAAAATAAATCTAGTCTAAGTCGATACTTTAATGTCCCCATGAAATTTTATTCAAACATCATGAACCTTAAATTATAGACTTATACTAAGTCTTATTTTGGAAAGAGAGTCCTTATAGCATAAAATTTAGACCAAATGCTTCTAGATAAAGGTTTTAATGTGTTTTGTCAATAAAATCCTACGTATTATTGGACCATCATGTCCTTTTGATCCTTTTGAGCATATTTTATAAGCCTTGGCATAAATATTATAGACCAATGTTTACATTATGTTTATTAAACATGATATAAACATTGGCCTAGAATATTTAGGCCATGGCCCCCTAGCATATAAATTGGAAAACTTAGGCATAAACCCTTTAGCCTAAGTTTTATTTTATGCTTAATAAACAAAACAAACCCTAGCCTAAGGGACTTAAGCCTAAGTCATGGTCATAATAATATGCTAACTTAATGTTCAGGCATCTTTGTAGATCAATGACAAGCACTTTGTCACTTAGTTTTGATCCAATGATGTGAAGGCACCCAAATAATTTTCAACAAGGCCTTGAAAGCCTATGAACTTGACATGTGTTGAAATCACATTCAAGGTAAAGCTGATAGGATAATATAATGGCTCAAACTTTGTCTCTAGATTTTGATCCAATGATGTGAAGGTGCTCATGACTTTTCAAAGGCCCATGAGCTCCTCATATATCTAATGCTCATTCAGTAAAGGACTAACATAAGATTCAAAGTATGAGGAAGGCACCTAAATATGCCAAGTATCACTACCATAAGGTTTGCAACAAAAGGAGCCAATCATAGGTAAGGGATTAGATTACAATCAATGGCTCACACTAATCCTAAATTTTGATCTAATGGGGTGAAATTAAGAGGCATTTTTAAATGCCAATAGCTAGTGCTCAAAAGGAATTTATGAAAAATGTTGCAAACGGTCTAGACCAATACCATATAAACACCATGAAAGTAGAAAAGGATGAAATACAAGATCTTGTGGGATTGAAAAATAAAATGTATAAATGGAAAGGTTCAAATCAAATCTAAGGCATTTATAATCCAAATCCTGAATATATTCCACCATTAAAGCTCCAAACCCTAAAACCTACATAAAAGTGACCCAAATGGACTCAATTAGTTACAATTTGATCCAAGGAGAACTTAATTATGTTTCTGAGTGTGAGAGAGCTTTCACAAAGATCATTTGTAATTTGGTGTGAGAAATTTGTAGGAACAAAGACAATAACATCTCACAAACAAAAATTAAAGAAAGAGATTGAGATCTACTTATCAATAGACAATGAAGGTCAGATCTTCAAAGATACTAAATTAGACCTTGTAGCCCTAAATATCTCAAGGATTAGGAACTAGTCCAAAATCTTCTTCATGATCAATAAATTGAAACCCATCATGAAAGAGGAGCAAAGAATTGTTGTAGTAAGTTAGAGGCACTATGACCTGGTCACTTTTAATATGGTCAGCCTCCACTATGATGTAACAAAACTTGAAGTACTACATTACATCAATATCCTTACTCCCATCTTCATTGATTGTAGAATTCATAATGAAAGGATCATCAGGGAGGGAAAATCCAAGAAACTATCATATATTTATCTTTTATCATTTGATAAATATTATAATCTCCCTCTTCCCCATGTGGTTTATTTAAGATCAAGGAGTGGAAAAGCAACCATGACCTATGCTCTATCCTTAGACCCTGGCTAAACCAAAGCCCTCATATCTTCAAGGAATTTTAAGGTAAAATCCTAGTAGTCAAATTCAAGGAAGGCATAAAGGTTATAATGACCTTGTTGAACTGAGCCTTTGGATCCCCCTTAACCACCTATGTAAATAAAATCTGGGTCTCCTTTATCTATTTCATGGTAGAATAAAATCTTACCCCTCTAATTGGAGATTTAATCAGTGTCTTCCTCACCAAGAAATTCACTACCATAAAAATGAAGACCTCCAAGAAATTTTATATGATGTCATACCTGTTAGACACCTTGTTTGCCTCAATAAACTTCTTAGGTATTAGGAATTGGTCCCTAGATGGAAAAACCACCATTTCACATCACTATTATAAATTACATCTCTTTAAGTACATGAACCACATGCAATTTATTTATGGCTATGTTTATCCAGCCATAATTGAAGCTAGCATAGTGTTTTTATGCCTAGGGTCTACCCCCTTGTCAAGAAGTATGTGGAGATAATAGGTGATATATGGTACTACCCTAATTGCATAGTCATTAGGATTGAGGGCATCATGTTCTAGCCTTGCAGGTTACCAGTATATGCTCCTATCAAGCTAGTTAAACAAGAAATTTCTTCCTAATTCTTACATGGCATTGATAGAACTTGTAAAAAAAATAAGAAAGGACTTCTCCACCCCTTCCCTCTGATCATTGGAAGGACTATAATCTAGGACTGGAAACAAGTTGAGACTATGGCTAGACACTCAGATTCATTTTGTTTTAAACTTGAACTTAAGATATGGGATCCTAAGGGTATAGTGGCTAGCCACTTGAAGTAAAAGAAGATCCCAAAGCTTGAATATGTACATCAACTCAGTGTCCATGACACCATATATATTAAGGCTAATAATTATGAAGAAGTATTAGCCATGATCCAAGGCCACAACATCAAGCTGGAACATAGGTTGACCAAGGATGACAAGCCCTTAAGAGAGACATGGAAAATGCATCTTTTATAGTATTACTTGTTACCTGGTCCATCTAAGATAGCCCAAGAAAAATCCCAAGTAGAAAAACCACAACCATAGCCTCAAGAACAAATTATGAAAAAATAGGATGAATAAGGCAAGGGTAAGGAGAAAGTAGAATTAAGACTGGAGGAGAGACTTAGAGAAGGGCCCTCCGCTTTAACACTACCCCAAATGCCACCTTACCCAATCTAATATATTGACATGATAGCATAATATTTAAAATAAACACTTGAGGGTACCCTCAAAGAACTTGTAGAGACTTATGACTTAGATAGGAAAGAGGAGCCTGAGGAAGATAAAGGAAAAGAGCTTGTCTTTGTGGCATCCCAAGAAAAGAAGAAGGTAGAGCTAGCATTGGTCCTCATTAGACCAAAGAAGAGACCAAGATTGAATTTCACCACCCCACTAGTGAAATAAATCTCTTTAATGATGAATTCCAATTCATAGACTAGTCATTCTTGACTAGTTCTTTTATGGAAAGTTACAAAAGATTCCTTCTCTTTCTCATTCATGGTCCATAATAAGGGTTACTAATGTTGAGATGCAAGATGACATAAAACCATGGATAAGGGATATGTTGAAATAGAAAGAGGAAAGGATAATTATGGTCACCTAAGGAATAAAAATCAAGAAGATGGATGCCCCAGAGGCATCAGGTAGCTCAGGTATGGAGGTCCCAAAACCTCCCAAGTTCAAGAAGCTAGTCACTACTATATAATTCAACCCTAAAATAGACGGATAGGAAAGGATTAAAATAAGGATATCTATAGTTTAAATATAATAATTAATCTTTTAAAATGTGGAACCCTTTGTGGGATTAACCCTAGTGGGGGCCAACATCTTGGTAAAGCTGTAATTCATGAAGAGTATGTGGAAAGCTTGATTAAAGCCCAATCAACACATGCCAGAGCTAGAGTCTAAGATGATCTTAAATTTGGAAAGAGAAATGGAAAACTTGTAGACATAGGTAGTTCTATAATTTCTTGAGGTAGTGACCAAAATGCTTGATGAGTCATTCTATGACATGTTTGAAGCACTCAAAATAATGAAGCTAAGATAGAGTGCATTAGAGGGGCAATGTGCATTGTCCAAGAGCCTAGTCACCCAATAGCAAGCCTTAAAAGAAAAACTTTCCCAACTTCTCAATATTCAAGCAAGGAAATAGATCCCAAGCTTCAAAACCATTAGTTTTGGACACTTGAGCATAATTCTAGGAATTATGATTAAAAAGGTTCAAATTTTGAGTGCTTCGCACAATGATGTGGAAAGACTCTTGGAAGATGATAAGGAGCTAATTGCCTAAATTAAACAACTTTTTTGGACTATGTTCATAGATATTGCACAACCTAATGTCCCTAGAATCATAAGTTAAGATAACTTAAACATAGGGCTACTTTGGTAACCCAATAAATCAAAGGAAAAAGCCAAGGTAAATCTAGGGCTGATAACAGTAATATCCTAGACATGATAGTCAATGCAAGAGAAAGGATAAATGAAGCTAGGAACATTAAATAAGTCATGAATAGGAATGACAGGGAACTTGTTGACTTGGTAGATCAAGATGAGGAGTGTATCATGAAGCCTACTATGGATCTAGAGCTAGTTGATGAGAAACATGTTAAAGCCATGAGCATCCTCCAACAATGACAATCAGAGGCCCCACCAACAAATTTAGTAATATTATATTTTGTATAATTTTGTAACATTTTTAAATAGAATATTCCATTGTAAAGGCATATGGTAGTTTTTAAGCATATTTTCCTGTAGGTCATCATGATTATGAAAATCATGTGTATTTTAGAACTTATAAGGACAGTTGTCCTTATCTTAGTACACTTATATTTTTTAACTGACTGGTATACTACCTAATCTTTTTATAAAGGCATGTATCACCATTTGTAAAAGAGAGATTTTTGAGTGACTTTTGTACACTTGAATCAATTAATATAATCAAGGATTTTTGTAAGGATTTTCCAAATTTGATATGTCAATTTCTAATATAGCTTTTCTCTTAATTACCAGTGGATGTCTTGAATTTGAATGGTGTATTTGAATTTTGAGTTAAAATTTTTAATCACAGGGTTTCTAATTTATGCATATGCTAGATTAGATAGAACATATTAGGTTTTTATTAACTTTATTTTGCTTTGTATTCAGATTTCCAAATGTTATTTGATTATAGTAGTAAATCCTTAAAGTAGACCTAGTTTTTACTTGTGACTCTTTACATTGTGTAAATCCTTAAAGTAAACCTAGTTTTTACTTGTGACTCTTTACATTGTCCTTTGAAGTTTTCCTAATATATAGTGGGATTTGAGCTTAGTCTATGTTTCATTATATACTGGTTGAATGCATACTCAGTTTCAATTGATTCTTTTTGCTAATGTTTGAGACTAAAATTGGCAATCACTCATTTCTTTTCTACCTTACCCTTCTCTTTGCTTTTTTTAACACCAGACCACTTTAGCTTCAACTTCATTATAAATATCCACTTAGATTATTTTGTAGCCTAAATATGGGACATAATTCACTAATTATTAATAGATATTCTCTTAAATTAATAAATAATGGATCAAGGTGGCTCCCAACCACCAAATCATATAAATATTGTGGAACAATTTATCTTGCTCTACCACTATTTCACCATAGGCAACTAGATTGTCAAAATATGTAACTCATACTCTAAATTTTCTAAATTATAAAATGAGAAGTTTTATTTAAACACTAAGAGTACATGTGGTTCATTTATAATCATCAACAAGAGAAACTCTTGTCAGTGCTAGAAGGAGGGCCTAAATTCTTCAAATCTTTATTGATCTTAGTATATTTTATCTAAAGATCAATATATCTTTGTGTTTTTAAGTAAATTATTTTCTTAGGGATATAAATATCATTGATATTTGTTATTTATAGTGAATCTTTGTGTTTTATTTGAAGTTTTTTGGGCATTGATGCTTGTTTCGATAAATTTGGCTTTAGATTTGAAAATCCATAGTATCTGAGGTTAGGACAACTCATTTTGATCAAAGGTGGGCATATATTTCATAGATTTGAGTTCATTTAGGCTTATACTTATAAATATAGACCAAATTTATGTATTTTAATGCATATTTAAGATAATTCAATCAAATATCAACATTGTTTATAGTTTTTCATACCACCTTTGAAAAATAAGCTCAATGTGTAGGTCTAACTCTTGTTCTTTATAAAAGTTAACTTGATACATCATATTTTAGTCAGGATCTTCAAATTTTAAGTTATAATTGACTAAGATTAGAATAGTATCACAATCAGAGACCAGGGAGCCTTTTCTCAAACTTGAGGTCCACAAAAATCCAAATGTGACAAAGGTAAATGCAAAAGATCTAGATCTTTGCCAACCTCACCTCTTCAAGGTACCTATGCCTTAAATTTTTGTCCAAATATCGCTTGGTTGGGATAGTCCTCAATCAATGTACCATGTGTGGTACATGACCTCCCACATAACCCTAAAAATTACTTACCTACATTTAGTCTAATGGGTATAGTAACTACTGAAGAACATATATTTTTTTTAAATCAACCTTAAGATTACTAAATGTTGTGCATAAGGTTTTATATTATAGGTTATTCCCATTTAAATTTACAGATGATACTTATGAATGGGTTTTAAAATTGCCTAATAATTACATCACTAGCTAGAATGATTTATAATAATGCATTCATAGATCAATTTGTTAAGATTGTTAGTCCTTGTGTTATCTACCATCAGTTCACCACCATTAGAAGAGATGCAAATGACCCTATTAATTCCTTCAATGTTATATTTTAGAAAAAATTTAGTAAGACCATTGACCTTTATAAGCCTAATGATGTCTTAGTTCTAGAGATTTACAAAGGTGTAGTAGATCCCATGACCTTTGTGTTTTCGAAGAGATCTATGCTAGCCATAACTTCATTAGCTATTACCTATGTATAAATAATAACCATCAATGATCAAATGCAGCCCCAAGGGCAAATGACATATTATGTGTCAAACATCAACCCAAAAATTCTTGTGATGAATATATTACCAAACAATAATCAAAATATCCCAACATTAAACTAGGTCCTAAACCTAACTCAATTGTCATTAAGTCATATAACTCCTAATTAGAATTTAGTATTCCTAAGTCATCTTACTAATGGATTCAACCCAAATGATCAAAGGGATCTAGTATCATATTCTAATAATAGCTAGGTACATAATTTTGAAACTCCTAAAAATGAGAATGAACCCATCTTAAAAATGGTCCAAAAGTTGATTACTAATTTTCTTCAATTACAAAAACAAGTTAGAAATACTACTGAAATTTTAGGTAGAAAATTATCATTTCAAAGGTATAATAGGCCAACCAATATATTTTAGAATGATAGTTTTCATAAAAATAAGAATAATGAGCCATCTTCTAAAAATAATACCATGGACATTAACCTCACTAATATTGCATTACTGGATTATTATAGGGTACATTGCACAACCAATCATGGTGAAATTGATTGTATCAAGTTTTGTAAAGCCTTTAAGGATTTCCAAGAAAATTTGGATACATTTGAAGTGGTCCCTAACAAGGATAATGGTGTAGGTACCTATGGATCTAAGTCATCTGATCAAGCCTTCATGATGGACACCTTTGATTTCCCCTTTCAAGAGGAAAATTAACCTGATGAGATCCTTGAGAAGATCGAAGCCTTTCAATAGTTATTGAATAAAACCTATCCCTTGAGGAATAGAGAATAGAGGTAGCCTTTGACCACCTCAACACCTCCAAATAATTTTGGGACTCCTCTAGATACTTCTTCAAGCAACAATCATAAACCACCTAAAGGGAGTACTTCTAAACCTAGCCTTGAAATTCCTAGTTCTTCTAAGACTAATTATAGCATAGTTGAGGACATGAAAAATATAAAGGCTAATATCACTTTACATGAAATTACATAGATTATAGATAAAAGGGACCTCCTACTGGAATCTTTGTCAAAGAAGCCAACAATCCACCACAAACTAATCATGCCAATGTGATTATGCACAAGGCTAAGGTTGAATCTCTTCCTTTCTTGCTCACTGTCAAGATGTTTGGTAAAAGCTTACATAATTATTTAATATATTTAGGAGCATCCACCAATATCATGCATGTACATATATGCAAACAACTTGGCTTGACTGCCATTAAGTTTGATAGGGTTATTACCCAATTAGACAAATATAGATTTAAGGTAATTGGGGAGCTTTTAAATGTTCACATGCAACTAGCTTCTAAACCTAGGGTGCAACAATTCATTGATATTCAAGTTATTGATATACCTGATGTTTATCGAATTTTATTTAATAGGGAATGGACCAAGGCTTTAAATGGTTACATGTCCATAGATTCATCACATCTGTGGCTACCTTGGAAGGGAGTTCCAAATCAAATCAAGGTTGAGATAAAACCAATGATGAAACATATGATAACTAAGTATAATGTTGTTAATGAGAGGGTTAACATAATTGAATTAGACTTAGGGGTTTTTACCCTAGAAATTGATAAGGTATGTGACCCCAAGCATGCTCATGTTATTCCTAGACTATGGAAGTTGAATTTTAATGGTGCTAGGTGTAATGCTAGATTAGGTGTTGGTATTATTTTAATTGACCCTAATAATAAAAATTACCATGCTTTTTATAGGATCTAATTCCCTTGTACTAATAATCCTGCTGAGTATGAAGCCCTTATCCTAGGTTTATAGTTTGCTATAAAGAATAAGGCCAAATAACTAATATTTTATGGGGATTTAGAACTAGTGGTTAACCAAGTAAGAATAAAATACCAATGTAACCTCTCATACCTAAAAAGGTATAAGTTTAGAGTTTGGGATTTGATTGAATCCTTTAATGCCTTTAGCATCATTTCCATCCTAAGAGGAGAAAAATAGGATACCCATGAGTTGGCATCTATTATAGCCAACCTCATGCCCAACCAAGACTTACCTAATTTTAGCATTGAACTGATCCCTTGTCCTTCAATGCCTGATAATGTTAACCATTTCCAAGTTTTCAATAATGATAAAAAAAATATTGAATTTCATGACCAATTATGGATCATTTGATTCTCATATAATTGATGAGACTAATGAAAATACATCCAAGGAGGACAAATTTAGTGGTAAATTCATCTAGCTAAATGAAAATAACATCCCCAAGGGACTGATTGCTTTAGAAAGATTGTTTGACCAGGATAAATTAGATGAGGTTTCCAAGGTTCCCAAGGTGAGTGGGAAAGATTACAATGTTGTTTATTTTGGCCTCCAAGATTAACCTCAGATGATAAATGTTAGAAAATATTGCATGAATATGGAGAATAAAAAATCCAAAGAGTTCCTTACCCAATACATGAATGTTATAGCATGGTCTTATGATGACTTAAAGATCTTTGATCTAAGGGTTATTACCCATACTATACCCCTTAAGGAGAGTTTCATAACTTTTAGTTAAAAATAGAGGCATGTAAACCATATCATATAACCCATGATCTTTAAAGAGGTTAAAATATTATTAAATGTTGGGATAGTCTTCCCCATCAGGCATTCCACCTGGGTGGCTAATTTGGCACCAGTCAAGAAGAAGAATGGTGAGATTAGACTTTGTATTAACTTTAATAACTTAAACAAAGCATAAAAAAATGACAACTATCCCCTTCCTTCCCTAGACCAAGTAGTTCAATTTGTTTCAAGTTTAGCTATGATGTCTTTTATTAATGGATTTTCAAGTTACAACCAAGTGTTGGTTGATAGAGAGAACAAGATGAAGACAACTTTCACTACAAAGTGGGGAACATTTTATTATAAAAGGATTCACTTTAGGCTAATCCATATGGGATCCACCTTTCAAATAGCTATGGACCATGCCTTCCAAGTTCTCATAGGTAAATGCATCATTATTTATATGGATGATCTAACAATTTTTTGTAAATATAGGGAAGATCACTTCATACATTTGTAGCAAGTTTTTGAAAGATGTAGAAGGTATGTCATTTCCTTGAACCCTAAGAAGAGTATCTTTTATATGACTAAGCATAAATTACTGGGTAACGTTATAACCAAATATGGGATCTCTATAGATCCTAAAAGAGTAGAGGCCATATCTAGAATAGAACCTCTAAATAGTCAGAAAGAGCTAAATTCATTCTATGGTAAGATAAATTTTGTAAAAAAAATCATCTCTAGTTTTATAGAAATTGTTAAGCCACTGAATGATATGTTGAAGAAGTATGCCAAGGTCACATGGAATGGAGATTCCAAAAATTAATTCAATGATATCAAGGAGGCATTAGCTAGACTCTAGTCCTCATAAGTCCTAACTTCTCAAGGGACTTCTACCTCTATTTCCTTACATCTGACCACACTATGGCTATAGTGTTAACTTAGAAAATTGAAGGGTGTGGCCACCTAATTGCTTTTATGAGCACTAATTTTAATAATGTTGAGTTAAATTATTCATTGATTGATAAGCATGCATATGCATTAGCTAAGGTGGTTAAGAAATTTAGACATTACATCCTTAGAAATAAGGTACATATTATCTTACCTGACCCAACCACCAAACTCATGTTAAGTCAGAATGAATTAGGAGAACATAGAGGTACATGGATGTGAATTTTATAGGAATATGACTTGAAAATGAAAACATTTAAATTGGTAAGGTGCCCAAGTTTGATCTAAATGATTTCTAATATTAACCCTAGGTTAAGTATTATGCAAGTGGATCAACAAAACTTACAAGCTAGTGAGTGGTATGATTCAATCATGCATTTGCTAATTTATGGTACTTGTCATGAAGGTCTATCTAGGAAGTAAAAGAGGGCCCTAAGGTTAAAGTAAACCCACTACTTTATCAAGGATGGGGGTCTTGTATAGGATAAATTCTGAAGGGGTTTATTTGAGATGTGTGTCATAAGAAGAAGACACCCAAATCATGAGTACCTTTCATGAAAAGCTAGGTAGTGGACATCTGTCTGGGAGGACCACATCTCACAAAATTATTAGAGTTGGATATTATTGTCTAACTATTTTTAAGGATGATCACAAACATGTGAGGGAATGTCTCTCATGTCAAATTTTTAACACCAAGGAGCTAAAGGTAGTAATTCCTCAGTAACTAGTCATAATTGATAAACCCTTTGCTTAGTGAGGGTTAGAATTTATTGGGGTAATCAACCCTAATTCATCTAAAGGTCACAAGTATGTCCTTACTACCACAAACTATTATACAAGGTGGACTAAAGCTACAACCACTAAATAATGTAGGACCAAAGAGGTCATCAACTTCTTAGAGGAAAACATTTGTACTAGGTTTGGAACTCTAGTCTCTCTAGTGTGTGACAATGGGTATGCATTCGTATCTATAGAGATGACTGAATGGGATTATGATAATGGAATCACTCTCAATTTTGTATCCAACCACTATCCCTACGGTAATGGAGTCTCAGAATCTATAAAAAAGAACCTAATGAAGACAATCAAGAAATTTATTGTGGACAAACCTAGGACTTGGCATAAGCTCCTTAAATTTGTACTTTGGGATGATAGGATAAGAATCAATCAAGCCTTAATAGCCTCACCATTTATATTGGTATATGGATAGGAACCTATCTTTCTTATCACTCTCAAGTTTCCCACATACAAATTTACGTAAGAATACATGGAAGAGAGCCAAGAACTTGCCAATTCCAAATTACTGGACATAATTCAAGTGGAAAATGCAAGGGAGAAAGCCTTTGCTAATTTTAGTAGGCATCAAACCATATTCAAGAGATGGTTTGATAAAAGGTCCAAGATCAAGGTGTTTAGATAAGGAGACCTGGTACTCCTTTGGAACAAAGAATCTAAGCCTAAGGGAAAACATGGTAAATTCACACCCGTGTGGATTAACCCATACTAAATTGTAGAAACATTGGGTAATAACAATTTTAAGATCAAATATCTACAAGGATCATAGTTTACATTGCCCATCAATGGGTAATACCTTAAGCACTACTTCTTTGTTTCTCCTTTGGAGGTTTTCATGGAGTAAATTATAAGAATATTAGATTTAGAGTAGGTAGGTTAGCTAATTTCCTTTCAAATATATCCTTCCCATCCCTTTTTTGTGCATAAGCATGTATATATTTATTTGTTTTCCTTTGTTGTCTTTATTTCCTACATTTTTTTGTGTGTTTTTTTGTTGTTGCTTTGATCCTTGACTCCAATAAGTCCTCTTGAAAAATATTGTACTTAAATTTATGAAGTTTGTTTTAAAGTTCCCAAATTTTGGAAATGCAAGTGTGAACCCCATGCATATGATGACCACAGCCCTAAAATGTAACGCACAATGTTGTAATTTGTAGAAACTAGTAAATACCAAAAAAAGAAGTCAACTATTTCATGGGAACTTAAGCATTATTATAGCCTCAAATTGGTTTTAAGAAGACGTAAACCTAGAGGGTGAAAATACAAACTATCATGGTATATTTATACTAGTACTTAATCAACATCCTTGCTTGGGATAATGGTTGCATCCATAAGTGATTTTCCAAAGATCAGACACTTGACCAAATTTGAAAACCGGGCTATTTTGGTTCCTAACCTTGATAAAATCACAAAATCCTCAAGATAATTAAAAAAGAACTCAATGCAAAATCAAAATCCTTATTAACATAAGTGATTCTGGTAATCTCCATCAGGGTTATATACACCTAGATGGTAGTGGAGAAAGGCCTTAAGTAGAGCCAAAGGCATTTATATTAGGGCTATGAATGCAGTTGGCAAAAAATTAATGCCTAAGCCTTCCCTAAGCTAAAAACTTGGCTCTTAATTGGAATCTTAACATGTTATAATTTAGTGTTACTCATTAAGGACATGAAAAATAGAAGTTATTTCTTAAACCCCATGGCAAATAGTAAGTGGAATTAAAGCACACACATAATATGGCTATGTCTTGATGTTTGGACCTAACTCTAAAAATGCAAGGTTTGTTTCAACCATAATCTGATCTAGATGATGATATTGATCAAATGGATGGATGACTTAATTATTTGTCTAAACCAAAGTCTCTAATTTCTAACATATTTCTATGTTTCCACCTTGAATCACCATTTTTTGGGACCAACATACCCCCATTTTTAAAAATTAGGACCTTGGAGAAACCCTAATGTTTGAACATAAAAATTTAGCATGATAGGATCATTTATAGAATCTGAAGATCATCCAATCTATTAAAGGTAGGCTTTTTTGGTTTTGTTTTGACTTTAATTTGGACTAATATCACTAATAAATGGTCTTTATTGCTCTAGTTATAGGTTACATGGTGTTTATCCCTGAGAATCACATTCAAACCTTGGCCAAAGACCTTAGTTTAAATTTAAATAATGGTTGGAACCAAAAATGTGGGAACCCTTTTTAAAAATCCATTTTGGACCTAAGGATAAAATTCATGTTCTAAGTTTAATCATGTTTCTTAACATAACTAAAACTTAGTCTTAAGTCCTTAGTCCCATCTATTAATTTTCCCTTTAAAAATTCCTTATCAACCTAACATTCATTTTTCAAGGTCCTATTAATGTTTCCTAACATAGCCTAAGATTTTAACCCTAAGGCCCTGACATATTTTTTAAATATGAGTGGGACCCTAGTCTTAATGTCCTAGCCTAAGTTTTGGTTTCTCAAGTCCACTTTTATATTAAATCAACCCCTATTTTATACCTTAGCCTAAGGTTTTAATTTAAGGCCCTAACATATTTATTAATACAATCAGGACCTTAGTCTTAACACCTTAACCTAAGTCTTTATCTCTGTGACCCTAACTTAACTTCTTTGTATCTTGTAGGATCCATTGGCCTTCACTTCATCACCGATTATGATCCAATAAAGTGATAAAAGCTTGAAATTTAGCTTAAATTACATGCATCTTAGATGATCTAATGGTTTACACTTCTTATGGCCCTTTGATCAAACAACACAAGGAAAATTTATGGAATCCCACATACAACCCATTAGACCAATCACATTTAATCCCTCAAACCATGATCAACACTTCTCACTCACTCATAAAGGCTTAATCAGACGGTGTGAGGCATAGTTGAAAAGTCAAAATAATATGGAAGGCTTGAAAGATCGACACATAGCACTCTTGTATTCAATGACCAAAAATAAATGGGTCCTACCTGACAAAGTGACAAATCATAATCAAACTCTTGGATCATGATCTTATGATTGACGCTTCATCACTGATTAAGATCTAACAAAGTAAATTAAGTCCAAGATCTAGGGAAGCCCCATGGATGTGACAAGTGCCATTCTCACATTAGGTAATAATAATATGATGAGCTTAAAATTTATGCTCACATGACCATCATTTGATGTCCATGAGGACATATTTGATGTTATCATGACCATAAACTATAAGCCCATCAAATTAAAAACTTCATTAACCTAAAATTGGAATTCACACAATCATCATTTGATGTCCATGAGGATGTATTTAACATCTATGAGACCATCAAATTTAAGCTAATTAATTATTATGCTCAGGGTCAAAATACATACCAAAATATTGTTGAAAGCCAGGAAAGTTCTCTAAAAATTCTCAAACACTAGAAGTCTTCAAATTACAAAATGTGGAAATGGTTTTATAATCTAAGTATGAAAAATAAACCTAGTCTAAGTCTATACTTTGAGGTCCCCATGACATTTTATTCAAATCTCATGAACCTTAAATTATAGATTTATACTGTCTTATTTTGGAAAGAGAGTCCTTATATCATAAAATTTAAAACAAATGTTTCTAGCTAAAGGTTTTAATGTGTTTTGTCAATAAAATCCTATGTGTTATTAGACCATCATGTCATGTTGATCCTTTTGAGCATATTTTATAAGCCTTGGCATAAATATTATAGACTAATGTTTACAATGTGTTTATTAAACACATCATAAACATTGGCCTAGAATATTTAAGCCATGGCCCCCTTGTATATAAATTAGAGAACTTAGGCATAAACCCCTTAGCCTAAAGTTTATTTTTTGCTTAATAAACAAAACAAACCCTATCCTAAGGGACTTAAGCCTAAGTCACAGTCATAATAATGTGCTAACTTAATTTTTAAGTATCTTATAGATCAATGTCATGTGCTTGTCACTTAGTTTTGATCCAATGATGCAAAGGTGCGCAAAGACTTTTCAATGAGGACTTAAGAACCCACAAACTTGATAATTGGCAAAAGTGCATTCAAGGTAGAGCTAATAGGATAATTTGATGGTTTGTACTTTGTCTCTATATTTTGATCTAATGGCATGAAGGCACTCATAAATTTTCAAAGGTTGACGAGCTCACTGCATGGTTAATGCTCATTCAACAAGGGACTGACATAGGATTTGAAGCATGGGGAAGGTAACCAAAGATGCCAAGTGTCACTACCATGAGATTCAAAATAAAAGTATCCAATCATAGGTAAGGGCCTAGATTACAATCAATAGTTCATGTTAATCCTATATTTTGATACAATGAGGTAAAATGAAAGAGGAATTTTTAAATGCCAACATCTAGTGCTCAAAAGGCATTTATGAAAAATGGTGCAAAAGGCCTAAACCAATGCCACATAGGTGCTACACAAGAAAAAAAGGACAAAATAAAAGATCTTGTGGGCTCAAA
The DNA here is from genome assembly GCA_037957365.1 of Torreya grandis. Taxonomy (NCBI): domain Eukaryota; kingdom Viridiplantae; phylum Streptophyta; class Pinopsida; order Cupressales; family Taxaceae; genus Torreya; species Torreya grandis. The sequence continues at coordinate 4,070,684 of JARHVA010000246.1, read as the reverse complement.
AATTAAAGGTATAAAGGCAAAGGTCTAAATAAAATCCAAGGCACATATAATCCAAAGCCTAGATATATCCTTCCATTAAAGATCCAAAACTTAAATCCTGCATAAAAGTGACCCAAATAGACTCAATTGGTTATAATTTGATCCAAGGAGAATTTAATTGTGTTTCTAAGAATTAAAGATCTTTCATAGAGATAATTTACAATCTGGTGTGACCAATTTATAGGAACAGAGATAATGGAAACTCACAGACAATAATTAAAAGAAGAGACCAAACTCTACTTATTAATAGATAATGAAGATCAGATCTTTAAAGACACTGAATTAGACCTTGCAACCCTAAATATCTTTGTGATTAGGAATTGTTCTAAAATATTCTTCATAATCAAGGAATTAAAACCCATCATGAAAGAGGAGCAAAACATTATTTTAGTAATCCAGAGGCACTATGACTTGGTCACTATTTAGATGGCCAACCTCCACTATGTTGTGGCAAAACCTGAGGTATGATATTACATCGATATCTTTGATCCCATCCTCATTTATTGTAGAATTGATAATGAATGGATCATCAAGGAGGAAAACTCCAATAAAGTAGCATATGTTTCTCTTATAGAATTTGAGAAATATTATAAGATCCCTCTTCCCCATGTGGATTTATCCAAGATCAAGGAGTGGATAAGCAACCATGACTTGGACTCTATCCTTAAACTTCGGATACACCAAGGCCCTCATATCTACAAGGAATTTAAAGGCAAAATCCTAGTAGTCTAATTTACAAAGGGAATTAGGGTTATAATGACCCTATTTAACCAAGCCTTTGAAGCCCCCTCAACCACCTATGTAATTAAAATATGGTTCTCCTTTGTCCATTTCATGGTATAATAGAAGCTTACCCCTCCAATTAGAGATTTAATTAGTGTCTTCTTCACCAAGCAATTCACTACCATAAAAATGAAGACCTCCAAATAGGTTTTATATGATTTCATACTTTTTAGACACCATGCTTGCCTCAATCAACTTCTTGGGTATTAGGAATTGGTCCCCAAATGGAAAAACCACCATTTCACATCACTATTCTAAATTACATATCTTTAAGTATAGGAACCACATGCAATTTATTTATGACTACATTTATCCAACCATAGATGAGGCCATCATAGGTGTTTCTATGCCTAGGGTCCACCCCCTCATCAAGAAGTATGTGGAGATGATAGGTGATATATGTTACTACCCTGATTACACAATCATCAAGATTAAGGGCATCATGTCCTAGCCTTGCAGGTTGCTAATATATGTTCTTATAAATCTATCTAACCAAGAAATTACTTCCTAATTCCTATATGGAATTGATGGCACTTGTATAGAAAATAATAAAGGACTTCTCCACCCCTTCTCTCTGATCATTGGAAGGACCATACTCTAGGATTGGAAATAGGTTGAAACTATGGCTAGACACTAGGATTCATTTGGTTTTTAACTTGATGAACTTAAAATGTGGGATCCTAATGGTATAGTGGTTAGCCACTTGAAGGACTAGAAGATCCCAAAGCCTAAATATGTACATCAACTTAGTGTCCTTGACACCATATATATTAAGGCTAAGAATTATGAAGAAGTATTGGCCAAAATCCAAAGCCACAACATCAAGATGGAACATATGCTAACCAAAGATGATAATCCCTTAGAAGAGACATGGTAAATGCATCTTTTATAGTATCACTTACTACTTGGTCCATATTGTATGGCTCAAGAATAATCCCAAGTAGAAAAACCATAGCCATAACCTTAGGAATAAATTGTGCAAAAATAGGATGAATAAGGTAAGGGAAAGGAGAAAATAGGAGAAGTAAGATTGGAAGAAAGACCTAAAGAAGGGCCCTTAGCTTCAACACTACCGCAAAGGACACCTTCCCCAATCTAATATATTTATATGATAGCCTTGGAACTAGAATAAAAACTTGAGGGTGCCCTCAAGGAACTTGTGGAGGCATATGACTCAGACAAGAAATAAGAACCCAAGGAAGATAAAGGAAAAGAGCTTGTCTCTGACATCCAAAGAAAAGAAGAAGGCACAACTAGAATTGGTCCCTGTTGGACCAAGGAAGAGACCAAGAATGACTTTTACTCACCCCACTAGTAAAATACATCTCTTAAATGATAAATTCCCAATTCATGGACCAGTCATTACTGACTATCTCATTTATTGAAATTTACAAAAGATCCCTTCTCTTTCTCATTCATGGGTTATGATAAGGGTTATTGATGTTAAGATATAAGATTACATAAATCCATGGATAAGGGCTATGATGAAAGAGCAAGAGGAAAGGAAAATTGTGGTCACCTAAGGAATGAAAAGCAAGAAGATGGATTTCCCAAAAGCATCAAGTAACTCAGGTATAAAGGTCCTAAAACCTCCCAAATTTAAGAAGCCAATCACTACCATCTAATTCAAACCTGAAATAGCTAGATTGGAAAGGATTACAATAAGGATAAATATGGTTGGAATAGAGGAATTCACCTTTCAAAAGGTGGATCCCTTTGTGGTATTAACCCTAGTGGGTGGCCAATAGCTTGGTGAAGCTACAATTCATGAAGAGGCTATGGAAAGTTTGATTGAGGGCCAATTAGCATAGGCTAGAGCTAGGGTCTAGGGAATGAAGTAGAGGATCTTAAATTTGGAAAGAGAAAAGGAAAACTTGTAGACATAGGTAGTTCTATCATTGCCTTAGGTAATGACCAAAATTCTTGATGATTCATTTTATGACATGTTTGAAGCACTCAAAACAATAACGCTGAGACAGAGTTCATTAGAGGGGAAATGTGCATTGTCCAAGAGCTTGGTCACCCAATGTCAAGCTTTAAATAGAAAAAACTAACGAACTTCTCAATATTTGATCAAGGAAATAGATCCAAGGATTCATAACCATCAGTTTGGGACACTTGAGCAAAATTCTAGGAATTGTGATTGAAAAGGTTCAAAATTTGAGTGCTCGACATAATGATGTGGAAAGACTCCTAAAAGATGATAAGGAACTAATTACCTAAATTGAGCAATTTATTGGGATATTACACAACCCAATGTCCTTGGAATCATAAGTGATTAAGAATTTAAACATACGGATACTTTATTAACCCAAAAAATCAAAGGAAAATTCTAAGGCAAACTTGGGGCTGATAATAGTAAAATCTTAGACATGATATTCAATACAGGAGAAAGGATAAATGAAGATAGGAGCATTAAAGAATCCATGGATAGGAATGATAGGGAACTTGATGACTTGGTAGATCAATAGGAGGAGTGTATCATGAAACCTCATGTGGATATAGAGCTAGTTGATGAGAAACATGCTAAATCTATGAGCATTATATAGCAACAACAATCAGAGGCCCCACCAGTAAATTAAACAATATTCTATTTTGTAGAATTTTGTAACATTTTGAAATAGAATATTCCATTATAAATTCATATGCCTGTTTATTATCATATTTTCCTCTAGGTCATCATGATTATGGAAATCAAGTGTATTTTATAACTTGTAAGGACAATTGTCCTTATCTTAGTACATCTATATTTTGAAATTGACTGGTATACTACTTGATCTTTATATAAAGGCATGTATCACCATTTTTAAAAGAGATATTTTTGAGTGAATTTTGTACACTTTAAGAAATTAATATAATCAAGGAATTCTATAAGGATTTTCCATATTTGATATGTTGATTGCTAATATAGCTTTTCTCTCAATTTCTAGTGGATGTCTTGAATTTGAATGGTGTCTTTGAATTCTTAATTGCATTTTATAATCATAGGGTTTCTAATTTTTACATTTGATATATTAGTTGGACAATATTAAGTTTTTATTTAATTCATTTTGTTTTATATTCATATGTGAAAATGTTATTTGATTATAGTAGTAAATCCTTAAAGTAGACCCAGTTTTTACTTGTGACTCTTTACATTTTCCTTTGAAGTTTGCCTAATATATAATGCAATTTGAGCTTAGGATATGTTTCATTATATATTTGTTGAATGCATACTCAATTTCAATTGATGCTTTTTCATAATGTTTGAGATTAAAATTGCCAATCACTCATTTCTTTTCTACCTTACCCTTCTCTTTTCTCTTTTTTACACTAGATCACTTTAGCTTTAGCTTTATTATAAATACCCACTTAGATTAGGTTGTAGCCTAAATATGGGATATAATTCACTAATTATTAATATATATTCTCTATAATTCATAAATAAGGGACTAAGGTGGCTCCCAACCACCAAATCATATAATTATTGTGGAACAATTTATCTTGCTCTATTGTTATTTCACCACAAGCAAATAGATTGTCAAAACCTGTAACTCATGCTTTAATTTTTTAAATTCTAAAATGAGAAGTGTTATTTAAACACTAAGAGCACCTTTGGTTCAATTATAAGCATTAACAACTTCTTAAAATCCTCTTCACATTAAAGAGTCCAAATTAATTTATTTCCCTTATGTTGCAAGGAAGTAATAGGATTGGTTATGCTGGAAAAAATTCACAAACTTGTAATAATAAGAATTCAATCCCATAAAGATACATAATTCATGTATGTTATTATGGGAATGCCACTCTTGAATATATTTTATATTTTATGGGTCCATAATAATGCCTTTTTTAGAGATGATGTGGCCCAAATTGTGAATTTAAAACTGAAATAAAAGCACATTTGTAAAATTTTCCATACAACTTATGTTGTCTTAGCCTTTGCAATACTAATATTAAGTTTTATTCATTGTTAGCCTCATTCTTATAATAGATAATAATTTCATCCAAGTAATCCATGAATACATTATTCATCCAATTCATAAATGTAGCCAATGCATTTATTAAGACAAAAGGCATAAAAGTGAACTCATAATGACTGTATCAAGTTTGAAAAGTTGTTTTATGAAAATCTTCTTCCATGATTCTCAATTGATTGTAGCCTAATCTCAATTCAATCTTTGAAAATACTATTGATCACTTTATTTGATCAAACAAACCATAAATCATTGGAAAAGGATAATGTTTTTTTTATTTTTACCTTATTAAGCATGCAGTAATCAACACATAACCTAAGATTTTTATCCATTTTTTATACAAAGATAAATGGAGAACCCCAAGGAGAAACACATTGTCTAATTATTCAATTGTTTAAAAGTTATTCCATATAAACTTTAATTTCTTTCAAATCAACCACATTTATCTAATAAGGAACCTTAGATGTAAGGGTAGATCTTGACATAATATCAATGGAAAAGTTAAACTCATGCTTAGGAGGAAAACCATACAGTTTTTCAAATTAAAAACATCTAAAAACTCCTTTAAAAAAGTAAATTATTGGTAGGATGATATTTTATCCTCGAGTAACTCTTACACTTGGAATACATAGAGATTATAACCCTTTTCCATAACATTTTTTAGTCATAGATCTGTAATTACTTTTTGTGATCTAGGCTTTTTTATGGTTTGATTTCATTTTAAAGTCATCAGTGCACTACAACATTTTTAAAAAATAATAAAATGTTGTTTTGTGTTTTTATAACCAATCCATTCCCAATATGAGATCATAAGATGCCAAAGGTGATAAATACTAATATACCTTGGTTCTAAAAACACTTAAGTCTAGCTCAACTTGTTCTAAGCACTCCCAAATTGGCACTATTTTGCCTATACCAAACTTAACCTCACAACCTTAGTTTAACTAAATAGGTTTAACCTTACATATATTTTCAATAATAGGATAAATAAACTATCAATTGCATCCAAATAAATTAGAATAGATACAAAAAAACTAGTTAAATTACATTTGGTTTCAATTAGAGTGGCTTGAAAATAAACATTCTAATTATCTACAGTTGTATACACTTGATGATTAGTTGATTGTAAAAAATTTAACTCGGGAAATTCTTTTTGTAGTGGTTATCAACACATTCCAAACAATCAAAATACTTTGTGGTGCTAAAAAAATAGTATTTTCTCCTATGGTTGGTCCACACTGACTATTTTGCATCTAATTTTTATTAAAAGGTCCTATCTTTGGTGAAATCTATATTTTAAATTTCTTGTTTTGCCCTTGAAACTTGTTAAAACCATTGTTTCTCATTATAAATCTATGAATCTACCTAGATTTCTTGAAATTTTTAGGCATGGGATAAATATTGTTTGTTTGAGATTGTTGCCTACTCATTTTTTAAAAAAAAATCTTGCATTTTTTCAAGATTTTTCTTTCTCTTCTACCCTATGATCAAAATCAATGGTTGCTATAAAGGTTTTTAGGTTGGTGAAATTGATGTCTTGCATCAATATCTCATTCAGTCCCAACTTAATATTTATTACTTTTATTTTCTCATCATGTATATAGATCACATGATGTAGTAGATTCGAAAACTTATTTTCATACTAAAAAATAGTCATATATTCTTGCTTTAGTAATTGAAAATTAATAATCTTTTTTTATTTAAAATTGGCACTTAAAAACCTTTCCTAGAATTGTCTCTCAAATATTTACCAAGTAATATTAATTGGTTTATATCCCTCTAAATCACATATATGATTCCACCATTAAATGTAACTCTAGCTATTACCCTAGCTTTCACATTAGAGGGCATGTTATGTAGATTAAAATACTTATGTAAATGCACTAGCCATACATGTGTTTCATCACCATATTCTTCACCTAAAAAGTTAGGTGATGGAATATTTTTTATCTCCTTGATGATTGGGTTAACCACCATCAAAGGCAACTCTTGGATTACTTGCTTACCTACTTGTCCATTTCCCAACCTAGGTTATTTTTCATGAGAAAAACCCTCAAGGTTATTCAATATAAATTATTTGTTTCCAATATTTCCTTGAATGAATTTAAAGCTATTAAAATCCCATTGAGGACTTATTCATGATTACTTAGATTACCTCCAATTACATTGGCATTAAGAATTTTATTATTGTTATTAGATTGTTGATGGGTGTTTCATACTTATTTCAATTGAGATCTTAGACACCATGACCTCTACCTATACTTGTACCTCTTCTTGGGTTATCATTACCTTGATTATTTTTGGTGTTGTCACCACCAAATATTTTTGTAACCATGTTTAAGAGTAACATAACAACAACTTAGGAAAATTAGAGGTTTAAAAAAATTCCCTAAAGTTCCCTAGACTAGAAACCGTGCTCTGATACCTAATGAAACAACCCCAAAAATATTTTCTTTCTAAAACCAAGAATAAAATTGCATTCAAGGCACCTTTTTAGACTTGATGACATGAATTAGCATCATTTTTGAATGCAAACTAGTGTGCTACTAAACAAAAATAATATTAGGTTAATTGATGGTATTTTTACAATGTTAAATCACCCTTAAAAGATATTATAAGGAAGAATGTTATTGTTTAAAGTTATCTATTTTTGGGTGTATCAGTGTGAAAATACATACTCATAAACTTTGAACTTTATGTGCATCATGCATCTTCCTAATAAGACCATTTAAAGTCCCTTAATTTTACTTTATTATCTTGTTCTTCCAAATAGAGTTTGGGTTAAAGGTTCAAATGTTTAAGAAGTTTCTCCTTGATTTATAAAACAACATATTACAAAAGTCAAGAGTAATAAGGCAAGCAAGCCTATGAACCGAAATTAATGTTAAACATTAACATGCTATGAATATAAGAATTATAATTCATTAACCACATGAGATGTTATGTTATGGATCCTATTTCCACATTGCAATGTATTTAAAATATTGTACATTAAAATGTATTATACACTCTTAATGTATTCCCATTTTTTTAGGAGTATAGATACTTTGTTTATCTATACTTGTATATGTGTGGTGTCATCACCCATGATTAATGGGGAACCATTATGGGTTGACTTTGCCCATGGTTTTGGTATTGATTATTTTGTAAAACTACTATGATGGTTACCTATTAATGTAATTATATATAGATGGATATATATTAGGTAAAAATATAGGAAGAACTAAGTTTGAGAAGGTGAACAGAGTGTGTGAATTCAAGTGTGAATTTGGTAGAGTTTGTTGAGCGCAGCTCCAAACAATATTTATGAATTGTAATTGTGAGAAGATTGATCTGAGAGTAGATTGTACTCTTGTTGGCTTGTAATAAGATTTGAGAAAGTGTTTCTCAGTGGATGTAGCCCACATTGGGTGAACCATGTTAAATCCTATCTTCTTTTTTTAAATTTTAATTTCTATTTTTTATGTATCTTTGTTCATAGCTCTTGTTATTAAAAATATATGAAATTGTTTTGCATTAGTTTCTTTTTATTCCTAACATGAGAAATATTTTCACACTCAATATAAAAACATCAACTATCATGTTTAATTTAACACAAGGTAAGAGATTCACCTCTTAATGATAATTATTAACATCCATATATATCTATAATGCATGGGTTAAATACCAAATATAACAAGATGCCATTTTTTATTAAATATGTAAAGTAACGATAGTGTAGGCAAATAAAATAGTGATAATTGTTGATATTATATAAATATAATCTCCAAATTAAGGGTCATTGCATCATACAACTTTACCAAAATTAATTTAATAATTAATAACAAGATTCACATTAAGGTATAAAGATAACCTTTTTTATTATATCCAAACTTAACATGATTTAATCTAATTTGACATGTAAGAGAGTAATATAACATGCATCTATATAATGGATAATTCCACATAAGTGGGTATTACATCAAAAGATATTATAGCCATGTGTATCACATCTATTTGATTTTATATAAACAATAAGTATAATGCTAATCAACTTTTGATTTTTTTATAGATGAGAAATAAACATTTTCTTGTTATTTCATATCTATTTGTCATGGTCAATAATATCATATTATAATAACATTACATTAAAGAGTAAAATATAGCTTACATATTTATAAGAGGATATTACTTAATTGAATAATTTTCATTTAATAGTGAATACTTTTAGAAATCATAATTGCTTGTTTTCTAAATAAGCAACTATGCTTATTAATTTTAATTTTCTAAAAACTATCAATTTCCATAATCCCACAAACAGCTACAAGTTCATTACTAACATATCCATAATACTTAATTATCATACTATAATGACTTGTTATGCATGGTCTTATGATTTGATAATATAAATATTTAATTATCATTTAAAAAAGGTTCAATATAACATAAGTATTAATTATTCCATAATGAATTAATCCATATTATTTTGTCCCTTAAACTTATTAAACCATTACAATGAATTGATGAACACATCCAGAAAGTTGTATGCCATGAGAGAGACTTGTACAATTTGGGAAGGGATTTTTAATAAACTAAAGGTCTAATTCAACTAATATACCCTTAGGTACGACTATACATAATGTTGAAATATAAGTTGGAAAAGGTGGACAATTAGCTAGAGCGGCGGGTACTTGTAACTTACATGTAAGTTTTCATGCTTAAGAATTTTAGAGCTGATCATAATAGCCTTAAGTTTATTTAGCACATTTCTTCTTAAAAATAAATAATAACATATGATTACTAACTTCCATAAAACCCTTAAATAGACAACATCAAATATGTCAACATATTACCAATATAAAACAAATTGGTTTATAATAATATAATAATTACTAGGACTTGTTACATTAAGTTTAGATATCAAACACTCCTATGAAAATAGAATATCCACTTCTAATTGATATAAGCATAGTACACACACATAAGACTTAAAATATAAGCATTCTAACAACCATCGATTACCTAGTGAATATACCAATATTTAATATAACTCCTTGTAAGCATTTTAATAGCCATTTATAGGAATAGAATATAATATAATAACATATTATAAAATAAGTAAACATTTATATGGTTATCAATATTCAATGTGTAAAATTCACTAATCAATCTTATATCAAAAATTAATAAATCATCGAAATGGTTATGAATAGAAACCCACTTAACTCTTTATATTTCATCTCTCTCAACTTATATTTGAGTCACATAAACCTATTATTTATTAGATTCACGAATACAAAAATGTGCTACATCATTGATAAAATGTGCATCAACTCAACCATTAATAAAATAATAAGCATCAAATATTAACATTAAACTTACTCACATTATGTTATTAACACAAGGTTCACTAACATATAAACATATATCATAAATATTATATATAACATCTACACGATTGTAGCCAAAACTCCGTACGAAAACACCCAAAAGTGGGTTATACACCAATAGGCCACTAGTACATAGACATACCACTATCACAAAGGTGAAGTTGTAATAAAATAAATTACCCTATAATAGGAAGCAAACTCCACCCTTCTATCCCAATGATCCCTCCATTGGTCGCCCTAGCCACCCCATCCATCAGCAGGTGGTGATGTCAAGAAGTTGGGTCATTAGGAAATATTAAGAGTATTACCAAGATTTCAATCCATTGATAACTTTCTATCGAACAATAATAAATTGATAAAACCAATAATCATTCATTAAGACTTCACAAGCTTCCAAATATAAAATCAAAAAGAACAATTCCCACATTCATCAATAGTTTCCACCCAAGCCAATAATGAAAACATGAATTTAATATTACTATAATAAAATTTGATAAATCCTATTGACATTTATTGTAAGACTCACGGAAAATAATTAATGCCAATCTAAATCTACTACACCCTTAACTTATAGTGCATCTAGGGATATGTGTGGCCAACTTGTGGCTTACATACCTGCATATTATCTTATTGTGTTTCTTGATATTCTTAGTATGATTATAGAATAACCATGGCTAAGTATAGTACATATAAGAGTTAGTGGTTAGTCTTTTATCATCATATTAAAAATTCTATTCTTATTACATTATTATGGAGGTTTACTCCTCAAAGTGGCTCAATCATAATATTAAAGTATTTTTCTCTTTCACCATTTTTTTGTGGATCTACTTATTCTATTCCTAATTCTATGATATAATATTCTATTTTTGCAAATCATCTAAGTAATTTCATTATAAGTGGTATTAGATATTTGATTTGAGCAAGTTGTTGTAGCTTGGTTTTTTTTTAGATCTAACATCCTAAGCACTAAAAGGTCAAAAAACATAACATTTAATTTGGGAATAATTTAGTTTTTTATCACCATAGTTTTTTTCATGGATTTTTTTTACAAAGAAGAGAAAAAAAAGAAAATAAATTGTTAAAAAAAGTCTAGAATTTTTTTTACCTTGGGTAAATTAGTATTCATTATATTTGTCTCTACGATAGGATTGTAATAGTATATTTTATTGATACACTTTTTCTAGTCAAAATTTTTCACCCTTGTGAACATTATAAATCATTTGATTCATCTTGGTGAGATAATCACTATGGTATCATTTGATGATGCATTTTTTAGGGCTACAACCATCCTAGGGTTTTATGCATGGTTGGGCCTAACACTCATGGATGTGGGAAAGGGAAAGAAACACATAAAAATCCTCACAATGATGACTTGAAGTTTAGAACTTATGATCCATGTATTACAAAGGTAGTTCAAAAACATAAGTCAAAATTACAGGGCATGGTATAAAAATATGATCTTGATGTAGTTAAAGGAGACATCACAAGACTGAGAGGGGACTTAAATGGCTTATGGGATAAATTGAAACACATATCTAGGTAATTAGCCAAAATTCTATCCCAAAAATTGTAAAATAATCCCCCACCACTCTAGTTTGGTTATCCTCCTCCAAAAAATCACAATGACAATCCTAGTACAAAGTCATTATTGCCAAAAGTGGACTTTCATAAGTTTGATGGTAATGATGCACTCACATGGATTACTCAAATTGAAATTTTATTTGATATACATTAGAATCCTTGTTCACAAAACGTGTTCATGGACCCTTTATATTTGGAACTTGAGTAGTTCATTTGGTATCACTAGTTGTGTGCTCAAAAGAAAAAGAAGTTTGTCCGAATTTCATGGTCAATATTTTATGAGGAGTTACAACTCCACTATCATAAAAATTTATCTAAAAATACTTCATGAAATTTTTACCAAATTTGGACTATAAAGGATTACATTCAACAATTTTATAATCTCCACTTGCATGTGGTGAACATCACTGAGGAAAATTTGATTGATCTATTTTTATGTGGCCTCAAAGATACCATCTAATTAGAGGTTCATATGTCTCATCCCATTAATGTATCTAAATCCATACCAAGGGTACATATGGTTGAGGAAAAATATATGATCAAATGAATAAATTTTACTAATGTTCATGAATGCACCTTCCCAGAACCATCTTTTCCATAACCTACTAGATTGACACCTTAGAAAATTGAATAAAAGTGTGTAAAAGGTTTGTGTTTTGGCTATGATATAAAATGGAGAAAAGGACATCAATGTTGTGAAAAGAAGTTATTTTACATTGAACTCACAAATGAAGAGGAAGAAGATGATGAGGTTTTAGAGGTAGTTTTAAAATAATTCAAAGATGAATCTAAATATTCTCAACCTACTATTTCTTATCATGCACTTTCAAGCATTATTACTCAAAATATTAAGGTAGTAGGTTTCCTAAAGAAATAAAAGGTGAATATGTTAATTAACTTTGGGAGTACACATATCTTCATCAACAATAAGTTGGTTACTCACTTGAAACATTTCATTTACCCAGCTCTAAAATTTTAGGTCATGAATGTAGATGGTGGCATAGTCAATTTTTCTAAAACATTCCATAGCATTAAGCTTGTTATGGGAGACTATTTGTTATATTACCCTATATTTTTTATTCCTATATGAGGAGATAACATTATTTTAGGAATACAGTATGTCACCACTTTGGGAACCATTGAGATGAATTTTTAGGAACTATTCATGAGGTTCCATTTATAATCTAGTACTTTTGAACTACATGGATTAAGGGATAAGTATCCATAATTGGTTAGATCCCATTAGATGATGAAGATTCTAAAAAAGGTGCTAATAGATTTGTGGCACACTTATTTTTCATATAGGTTTAACCAACCAAGGAATCTAAACATCTTGATTTATAAATAATATTAGATGACCACTCTGTTGTTTTTGGTGACATGCCAAAAGAATTTCATCCAAGTTGTGCACATGATCATGCCATCAGGATCATTCTAATAAGTACACCATCAAACATCAAACATTACAGGTATCCCTATGCCTAAAAGAATGAAATTAAAAATATGGTATAATAGATTTTGGAATCAGGAACCATATGACATAGTCAAAGTGAATATTCCTCCCATGTTGTCATGGTGTGGAATAAGTATGACACTTGGAAGATCTAGCCATACTATAGAGAACTCAATAAGTACACCAGCAAATATAAGTTTCCTGCTCCAATAATTAATTATTTTCTAGATGAATTATATTGTCTTGTTTATTTTGCCAAGATATACCTTCACTTTGGGTATCATCATATTTAAATTGACATGACCACACTTGACCAACACATTGACTTTGACTAATTATCAAAATTATTTTAATACTCTTATGTTATGTGTATATTTATTACAAACATTATTTGATGTTAAAAACATTAATTATTGGTTTAATTAAAATTTTAATCATTCTTGTAGTATTTAATGAGTTTAAGATATTCCTTATTAGTGTTGACTATAATCAGATAATACATATGTTTATGTGGATTAATTAAAAGTATTTAATATATAAGCGTAGGTTGGACGAAGAAGATATGTGCTCAATGGAAGGGATTGGTACATAAGTAAACCACCATGGTGATGCAGTAGTATCCAAAATCTTATTTGAGACTTTGTCTTGGTCATTTTGTCATTTATCTATATTTTTTAGTTCTCAATTGGCTAGTTGTTGTGTCATATTTTGTATTTTATTCTTTAATGATAATTGATCAATCAAATTAACCATTATATGTTGATATGGTTCACTCCAACATTTATTATGCACTTAAAAGGAAATATATATCAATCAAATATTGTGAGATATTGGATAATTTTTATAATCCTTGATTAAAAGACTAATTCAAGTTTGTGCATCAAAAATTACAAAATATACCAAGAGTGGGAAGGGCCTAAACTATAGTTATAAAGTCCATTATAGGACAAAGGGAATGATTTCATTCATTTAATTATTATAATCTAGAATTTATTATAATCATGTATAATATTTCACCATAAGTCATAAAACTTAGGTCGGAGCATGATGATTAAAGGTTTTAATCATATATTGAACCCTAATTTATGCATAGCATGGACCTAAATCTTGGTTTGTATTTATAACTTGAAATTTAATCCAAATTATTAAGTCAAGGGAAAGGTAATCATGTTGGGTTAGACTAAACAACCATAGTTATGATGTTGTTATTGACTTAGGTAAAATTATCATTAAGGTTTTCATTTATCTTTTAAGGAAGCTACTCAAGGGGATTATGCATGGTGACGTAGCTAGTTTTGCATGGGAAAATAGTAGGCATGTAAAAGGTGGAAAATTATCTATTTTCACTCAGTGGAATTTAGAGGAAATCATACATGTGAGTTTTGAATGAAGAAAGGAGTGTGATTTTCACTCGACAAAACTCATAATTTAGTTGAATGAAATGGTCACTACCAATGGTGGATAAAGAGGCTGGAAAGAAGAAAAGAGTATGGGGGAGAAGGAAAAAATGAAAATAACATGGAGGAGAAAAGAGAAAAAGTGAGTGTAGGCAAATAAAACTTCTTGGTATCAATTGCATTGAAAAATAAGTAAATTTTTTTGTTTTTTACTACAATGTTGAAATGGTGCATGAATTCACTAATACAAATAATGTAGAAGGTTTGTAATTATTTTCCTGAATAGAGATATCATTTTTTATGAATGGAACTTGGTCAATGATACCCAGTAGGGTTTGAAAATTCATAATACTCACCCATAGATGTAAATGAGTAAATAAAAAGGTGCAATGGCTTTTGTTGGTTTAGTTCAAAATCTTAAAGATTTGAATGGTTTTTTGAGTTTTTCTAGTTTGGGGTGCAAACCCTAGTTGTGGGTATTTCATTTTTGAGTGTGTTGAAGTGATTTCTATTGTTAAAAACTCTTAATTAAGGTTTATTTTGAGTAATTTCAATTGTAAGTTAATACCCTAGGTTATTATTCATTATTGCATCACCAATTTAAGTATTATGTACTTATGGTCAGGTTTTTACTTCCATATCCAACTGATGGTTGGGGTGGATAGGGAAACATATCTATGGTTGGGATTATCTTGAGCATGTAGATGTATTTCTATGGAAAGCTTATTTGTGTAAATTTTCATGTTTAAAATCTTACTAGAAAAAAATTTACAATACCTTTTTGTGTAACTAGTATACATTGGGATCAACTATGTTGTGATGGTTATATTGTCTATTGTTATGGATATGCTTGTAAATCTAGGTTGATTTCATTCATAGATAAATGTGATAGTTTTTAGGCTATTTGAATAATTCAAATTATGTTTTTATTATTAAGATATTTTTTAATGTCTTTATATTCTAAAAATATAGTAGATTTGTGAGTTACTTTGTATCAAGTAGAAATATTGATTTATATTCTATTATATTCGACACAATTTTAAGGTATACATCAAAGTGTTAAAAGTATGGAATTATTGTCCTATAATAAGTTTCAAGGTGTATATTCTATTCTAAAGGTGAAACTATAATGTGTCTTGAATTTTGTTGTGTATGATGGAGTGGTAAGTAATTGATTAATTTGTTTATGTATAAGAGTTTCATTATATGTAAAGGTGTATTAACATCATTCTGTATTGATAACACTTTCCCCTAAGGTTGTGATTTTTGTAATTTATGTAAGTAAAAAAATTGTAAGGTATTGTTATGTGTTGTCAAAATGTATAAGGTTAACATTCCTTATTTTTGGGTAATAAATAAATTACAGGTTATGTAATTATAGTCATTATAATATTACATCAATATTTTGATCATTTGGAAATGCATAAAGCCAAGAGAATCTAGAAATAATCTATTGGGATATAGATCACTCATGTAGTCATTGTAAATGATTATTGATATGCAAAGGTTCTTTGCATGAAAATTTTATTTGTATTGATTGTGAATTTATGAATAATTTGGGTAATTTTTAAGGAAATTTATGTCTTGGAAATTGGTTTAACTTCTACAGGTAAGTTGTGAATAATCATGTATGTTTCATTTTAATAGAATTACTTCTTTCTTATTAGATTGAACACATAGAATGAAAAAAGAACTAGATTGAATTACACAACACTTATTTATAAACCATACATGAAGGCCTATTAAATAGGCAAAGAAATGAACCACTTGAGAAACATGGAAAGGGTGGGTGAAACTACCAACATTAGTTAGCATAAAATAACTAAGTCTGATTAAAACAAATTAACCTCTTAACCCAAGTGGTTAAGGCAACCAACCAAAGACCTATTATCTTAGTCAATAACCCAAGGTAAATACATAATTATTCTAACACCCTCCCTTAATGACAAAACTAGAAATAATACCAACTTTATCTCTAAATTTATGAACTTGTATGTACTAAGTGGTTTGGTCATTATATCAATTGACTGCTCTATAGTGGGGCAATAAAAGATATTGATGTCCTCATTTGTAACCAATTATCAGATGTAATGATGGTGAACCTCAATGTGTTTAGTCCTCTCATGGAATACTAGATTCTTCACCATCTTTAGAAGACTCTGGTTGTCACAAAAAATCAGAGTAGGCTTTGATGAATCAAACTGAAGATCTTCCAAGATTTTATTTATCCACATAGTTTCACAACCTACACTAACCATAACTTTATACTCTACCTCTATTGAAATAATTACATTTTAGTTTATAGTTTTATCTATCATGATAAAACTCATGAACCAAGAGTGAATACATAGCCTATTATAGATTTTCTTGAATCTAGTGATCCTGCCCAATCAGAGTCAAAATATCCTAAAAGCTCCAAATATATAGACTTCTCATATAGTATGTCAAATTCAAGATTACCTTTGACATATCTTAATACCTATTTTAAATCTAACTAATGTACTTCTTATGGTTTATACATGAAGTGATATTGAAAACTCACTACAAAACAAATATATGGTTAGTGTTAGTGAGGTAAATAAGACTACCCACTAGCTATCGATACATTGTTTCATTAACCAGAGGTGAAACAGTGTCAATTGAAATTTTAGATCCAACTTCCATAGGTGTGTGAGTTGGATTATAATCCATCATTCTAAACCTTTCTAGCAATTATTTGGCATACTTATTGTGTGACATGAATAAAACACAATCACCTTGCCAAAACTCAACACCTAAATAATATTTTAGTAGTCCTAAGTCTATCATGTCAAAATTATAAAAAATATCAACCTTCATCTATTGAATGAGACTATCACTACTCCCAATGATGGATAAATCATTAACATATATAACAAGAATTAATATATCATCACCAGACTCCTTTACATAGAGATTTGGTTTAGATTTACACCTTTTAAAAGTAGACTCCCTAAGGTTTGTATCTATCTTCATATACCAAGCTCAAAGATCCTAATTAAGCCTATAAAAGGACTTAATCAACCTAAAAACAATATTTTCCTTACTAAGAACATAAAAACCCTATGGCTAAATCATGTAGACTTCCTCCTCCAAATATCCATTCAATAAAGCACTCTTGACATCCATTTGGTGTACCTGCTATCCAAATTGAGTAGCAATATAAAAATCAAACAAAAATTTACCATATTTATAGTAGGAGAAAAAGTCTCCTCATAATCAAACCCTTCTTCTTGTGTATAATGTTTTTCAACAATTATAGCTTTGTGTTTATCCAAGGAACCATCTGCTTTGTATTTTACCTTGTAAATATGTTTAAAACCAATGGATTTATTTCCTAGTGGTAGCTCCATGAGCTTGTAAGTCTTATTTTTCATCAAGGAATCATATTTCAATTTCATGGTTGATTCCCACTCATGCTTCCATTTGGCCTTTGAAAAAGAATTAAGATCAAATACATGTGAAACAATAGTTGTTAGAGAAAAATTATCGTGCTTGCCTCTATTACCAAACTGCTTTCTTGACCTCAATCTTCTTCCTTCCACACTTTGTGGCAAGTCTCCTTCTATTAGTGCTTCCATTGTAGCAAAATACCACTTTAGCTTCTTTGGCTATTCTGTTGGAACCTTACAATGACCTACATCAATTCCCTCCTTAGAATATGATTCCACTGATGAACTAGAATTTGATCAAATTTCACTCAACTTATAAAAGAATCATTAGAAAAAAAAAATGACTCAATATCGGTAGCTATACTAATTTTTGTGAAGTATGGAATCTATTCATTTACTATGACATATATATTTACCCTAACTTTTTTAGTATAAACATAAAGTAATATGTAATCCTTTGACTACTCAATGTACCCAAAAAATATGTATGCTTTGTTTTTTGGATCCAAGTTACTTCTCTTTTGACTAGGAATAATTGTAAAAGCTACAAAACCAAAAATTTGGAAACCACTTACATTTGGAGTTTGACTTGACCAAGATTTCTCTAGATTCATATTATCCAATGCTTTTTTAGGACTTATATTGAGGATGTACACTATTGTATTCACTAATTATGACCAATATTTATATGGGACATTTTTGCTTTGGACCATATAGTGAGCCATTTGCATCACTATCCTATTTCACCTTTCCACAAATTTATTTTGTTGTAGAGTGTAAGGGGTAGTGTATTGTTTTTATATGCTTTCAGTGGCATAAAATTCCTTTAATTCTTTTGAGATGAACTCACCCTCATTATACATTTTAAGAGATTTCACTAACTGTCCTTGTTTTTTAACCATAGCTTTCCAAGTACAAAAGTTAGAAAAATAATCAAATTCCTTTACTAGAAATTATACCCACTTTTTCCTAGAGAAGTCATCGACCATCAATAAAAAATAATAGGCTCTAGAAGGGGTATATGTCTACATTAGACAATGAAAATATACATGTACTAGATCCAAATACTTCCTTAGCTATTGAAGCTTTACCAACATCAAATGAATGTCTAACTTACTTTCCCAACTAACATCCAATACATAAATGATGACTATCCCAAATATAAGGAATCCTTTTAACCATCTTAGTCTTGCTCATGTAGTCAAATACTAAAAATTCAAATGCCCATACCTTTCATGCCATAGTGAACTTGTGTTATCAATTACACTAAGTGCACTTTCCTTTTCTCTTTGTAGATCTGCAAGCTTATACAAGCCTTTTTCACCAATCCCAATAGTAATAATCTCGTTATCTATGATCATGATTAAACATTATTATCCTTGAAACTTTATGACAAAATCATATTTTAAAGTGATCTCACTAATTAAAAGTAAATTTGTGTTCATATCAAGCACATACCTAACTTTATTAAATGTATACCAAAATACACCATTAAAATTGATCTAACCATAATGATATCCTTTCACAAAATGAATCCTACCATCTCCTAAAGATATATATTCATTATAACTATCATTTTTAACAAAATCCACATACCAGTCCTTATGGCATGTATAATGACAAGATGCCTCTAAATCAAAGTACCAAGCTCGATCCATCACAAAATTACCATTGGAAGCCATGAAAGTAAAATTAGGATATGTTTCCTTGCCTTCACCTTCAACTACATTCACATGATGAGCTTTCTTTCTAGGGTTAGCCATATCTTGTTGTCTTTTCCTGTAATCTTTCTTAATGTGACTAGGTTGATTACAATAGAAAAATTTCCACTTAGATATCTTATTATAACTACTTACTTGTGATTTTTTTGTTAGAGAACTAGTATTTTAACCAAACTCCTTACCCTTTTCTTTGATGAATAATGCACTCTTTGTAGAAGTGGATGTAGACAACACTGTATGTTCTTTCCATCTCTCCTTCTATAATAATAATGTGGATAAATTTTCAAATTCCAAAGTTTGTGTCTTAGAAATCATGTGTAAGGACTCCACAAATGACTCAAATTAAGGTGGAATATTTTTCATAACCAAAGCAATCAAATATTGTTCATCAACAAGCTTCTACACAACCTTCAATTGATCACTGATATCCTTGATCTATAACAAAAACTCATAAATGGAGCCACCTTCATAAATCTTATTATAAAACAAAAAATTATTCAAATATAATACCCTATCAACTTCAAAATATTAGTATTTAGAAGTAATATTAGTCCACAAAGCTGATGCAGTGGTCACATTTCTAACCTCTGAGATTAGATTACCTACTACTAACAGTTTTAACAATATAAAAACCTCATGATGATGTTTATCATAGTCATCATAACTAGTGGCATGCATTTTCTCTTTACTAATAACTATTTGATCAAGGTTATTATATTCACATATCATCAAAACCTTGTGACTCCACAAACTAAAGTTCTTATCGATCAATTTTTTAGAATCTGGTAGTAACAGGTGTTGAATACTAGTCATTTGACCTAGTTTTTCATGAAAACAATTAAATTAGAACAACTATAATAAATTTTATAAAAATTTCTTCTACACACTAATTATATATTGAAACTAAACAACTTTTCCAATTTTTAGGAAAAAACTCAATAATGATTGCAAGATCACAAATTTTCTATCACAAAT
>JARHVA010000246.1:3970000-4045000 GCA_037957365.1 Torreya grandis | reverse complement strand
AATCATAGATGTCAATAGGGTCCAATCATATTTATTCTATAGTGGGATTGTAACCTTAACACATTGTGTAGTTCTTGAATTGGTTTATGTATTGATGTATGTGATTTTAAGTCTCGAGGATCCTAATAATATGAGATTAGTGCCAGTTGTTTATGGTTATTTGGAACGGGTAAACTAATTAACTTTTACCTATAACTATCTAATCAATTTCATAAGGTGAATTTAAATTCGTAATTGATTTATATGTTGGATTCCATTGAGATCTTAGGTTGTGTGCAAGGCCTTCTATACATGATAATTTATTAAATATTTTTAGAACATATCACTAACATGAAGTTCAAAATTAAAAAAAATCTGATCCTTTCTAATGCACTATGCACATTAATGATGTGGTACATGATGATTATGTGAACATGTCTAAATATATTCATTATAAAGAGATTTATTAACCTTGGAATCTATTTCCATTATCAAAAGTTTTGTAGTTAGAGCTTAATCTCTATTTTTTCTAATTTTTAACATTTTATGTAAAAATAGGGTTATGACAGTTGATATCAAATCCTCCATCAATGATAAATCAATATTAATAGTGAAAACGTGATTATTAACACTCACATAATTTGATAGGATGGTTATAACTATATTAACCCAAACCCCTTTGAATGAGGGTAGTGATCTACCTGAAAATCATGTACTAGATCATCATGATCATGTTGACATAAAAGTAGAACAAGGTATTATTATGAAGCTAATTAGGGTAATCCTAAACAATAAGTTATTGAGGAATAAAATATTGTATTTCATGAAATATATGGGAAATGGAAGTCCTAGGCCAAATATTGACTCATTTGTAAAATTTACAAGATGGAGGGTAGGAAGATAGGCTTCATAATGAGCACCTATCATGATAATATGTTGTGGATCCAATTACTAAGGAGCTAAAGAAGCTTCTTCACACCTATTCTGGTGAAACCACTAGTGATGCCATTGAGGTATGGATGATTAACTTGCAAAAGTATTTCACAATTGCATAATATGAGTTCCAACATCAAATCACACATTGAGGCTTACCAGCTAGTAGGTGATGTAGCTTTTTAGTGGAGCCACTTGTGTGCTTTGAAAAGATAAAATTTCATGACTCTTAGTTCGGAATTTTTTTAGAAATAGTTTAGGAAGAGATATATAAATAACATGTACAAAGATTAAAAAAAATATAGAGTTTTAGCTATTGAAACAAGATATTATGTCAATATCTAAATATGAAAACAAGTTTTTAGGACTCTTACATCATGTTCATTACATGTAGGTTGAAGAAACTAAGGTAAATAAGTTTAATTTGAGGTTAAATTAGATACTCGTGCATGATGTAAATATGACTAACCCAAAGACTTTATCTACTATGCTATAATTAACACACCATGCTGAAGAAAAAGAGAAATCTCACAATTGAGGAATATAAGATTTTTAGAATAACAAGTAGCAAGGAAAGTATAAGTCTTCGATACCTCCAATAAGTAGTAATTTCAAGAAAAATGACTCCAAAAAATTTGATAGAAAGAGTTATAATTATAAAAATAAATTTTAGAATAAAAATGGATTTAATTCTCATTCTTATGCAAAGAAAGATGTTGGAAACAACAAACAACACAACTTCCATCGACCAACCATAGGGGAAAACCCATTCTACTTCCTATTAATAAAGTCGTAACTTGCTAGGAATGCATTGCCAAACATTACCATAAGGATTTTCCTAAGATGAAGGACAATCACAATGTCTATGCAGTTGTAGATAATATAAATGTAGAATTTTAGTCAACACCTATTGAGACAAGAGGTATAATTTATGTATTTTCTTTTTCTATTTTTATTGATTTAGGAGCTATATATAGCTTTATTTGTCTTTTAAAGGCTTTAAAGTGTAAAATAAAACCAACTATACTTAGAGAAGGATGCAAAGTGGAGTTTGGCACCAAGAGGAAGGTGGTTGTTAATGAATGTTTAGAACAAGTTGAGATAAATATGGGTAGTTTTAAGACTTATGTAAACCTAATCCTTACTCCATTGGGATCCTATGACATCATCATAGGCATGGATTGGTTACAAACACATCAAGCTGAGTTAAACTTATATAGTAAGAGAGTTCAATGTTTAGATGATGAGGGAAATTCTGTAGTGATTCAAGGAATTAGCAACCCATCTAGCCCACAAATTCTTTCAGCGATTTAGATTATAAAAATGATTAAGAAAGGTTGTTAGTTGAATGCTCTCAAGATGAATGATATAATTAAGGAAATAACCACCATAATCTAAGAGTATCCAATTTGTGAAGATTCCATGGATGTTTTTATGGAAGAGATATCAGGTTTACCTTCCATGAGGATACTTGACTTTTTTATTGATGTAATTATTGACAAAATTTTGACCTCTCAGGTCAAACTATCACCCTAAAATTTAAAATTTTGGTCATCATGCTTGTTTACCCTGTTTATCATTATTTTGGTATTTTTATGTCCTTGAAATAGTCACTTGAAACCTTGGTTAGTAGAGTTTAAGGTAAATTTGATATGTTTAAGGTTTTGGTCACCATAGTTATGTGTATGCCTAGTCATTCCATGACCAATTTCAGTGAGTTTCAAGTGGTAAAAGGAGTATAGAGTTTCTTGATAGGTCTCATAGTATGTGTCAAGGTCATGTCATGCTTCACAAATGGTTAAATAGGTTGATTATATTCTTAGCTAAAATCATGACCCAGTTGGTTGCATTTTGGATCATTTTATGGCTTTTAGAGTAGGTTTTTCAAGTTAATGGTAGTTTAGTAATATAATAAGATTGTGATACATATGTTCAGACATGTAAAGGTCTTTTTAATACCCTTTTTATCATTTATATTAGGTTTCTTAAGTGATTATGGTAGTTTTAATGCTAAAAGGGCTCTTTTGAGGCTATCTATATAATTTATCAAGGTGAAATTAACTTTAAATCATATTCAAGACTTAATTTATCCCATTAAAGGTTAAATACATGGTTTGGATGTATTTTTAGATGTTAAAATTTATAAAACCCATTCATCTCTCCTATCAACTTCTTTGGTAGCTCAATGAAGGTAAATGGTTTTTGCTTAGTATGACTAGGAGAGATAAGTTCAAGTCAAAATATATTGGGAAATGATAGGGAACCTAATTAAAGTAAATTTTATGTCATTTTTTTTTAGATTCATCTCCCCATATTTATGAAAAATCATTAAGAATATAATGGGGTCACTATGTCCTAGTCATCTAAACAGGGTCTAGGTTTGCCTTTGTTTCTTCACTTCAAAAATTGATGGAGAAAAATGGTTATGGTGTGGTGATTTCAAGGTAAAATAGGAAATTTTAAAATTTTAATTCATCATGTATCTTGTTTTTACAATGGTATTATGGTATAAAACTAGTCACCTATGTTATTTATCAAATCTAGTAGTTAAGAAGCATGTTTTGATCTAGTAATTAAGTGATTTCATATTCAGGGGCTCTTAAACCTATATTTTAGTCATGATTAACCTAATAATTTTAAAACTCATATACCTCCATCTTTAATAATGTATTCCATGAGATAGCATGTTGTGAGGTAGTCTTTTAGCAAGGTGCAGTCTCAAAATTAGGAGTTCTTGACGTAAAAAGGTCTTTAAGAGGTCAACATAAGATATTGATAGGTATATAAATGAAGATA
Source organism: Torreya grandis (assembly GCA_037957365.1). Classification (NCBI taxonomy): domain Eukaryota; kingdom Viridiplantae; phylum Streptophyta; class Pinopsida; order Cupressales; family Taxaceae; genus Torreya; species Torreya grandis. The sequence goes on along the minus strand of JARHVA010000246.1, from coordinate 4,041,292 downwards.
AATTTTTATCCATATTAATAATTTATTTCACATAAAATTCATGTTCTTATGCTCTCTTAAGACTCAAGAAGTCACTCATAGGTCTAACTATAGGTCTAACTTCATGAATATCTCCACGGACATCAAATGGATTTTCAAGGTGACGATAACATGGTAAATGATAGTAAATAGAGAGGTTGTAAAGATAATGAGTGAATAAAAATAATATAATTAATTGGTTTCACAACACTCTCTAGGAATATTCAAGATGACTAATGGTACTTATGAGAGCAAAGAATCCAATTAGGCCTTATGAACATGATCAAAAAAGACTTCAAATGGATTGTGTTCACCTATGAAAGAACTATATAGGTTTCAAATGGATTTTAAATGTGATATAATACCTTTTTAATAATATGATATTTTTCAATATGCCACCAAGTAAATAATCAATATCTTAAAAGAGGACTTTAAATCATACTTTAGCAAAGTTTAAGGTTTGTTAGTAGAGTTTAAGTTAACAGGATATTTTCACTACTTGAAAGATTTGAGGTTGCTTGAATCATCTTCAAGATCATGCCAAGTTATTTTAAAACTAATTATATGTCCTCATAATAATATACACCTTGTAACACCAATAAATACTCCATTTGTCCATTTAAAAAAATTAAGGTTTTTAGCAGCATTTAAGGTAAAAGGGAATTTTTGGTTTCATGGTAATCAAGATTTCTTATATCAAGTTGATACTTATCCAAGAAATGAAAGGTTAAATATAGTAAATTAATGTATTGATACACATTTTCCATTTTATTCAAATTTATAATGTCCTCCTATGTCTGTATAAAGGCCAAGTTGAAGACCAAATGATCATCTATTGGCCCAGTGTCTTGTTTCAGGCCTCTTCTCAAATTTTGGGAACTTACAAAAAGATTGTAATTGGAGATGAGAGGTTTAATTTATAAAATTCATTTAAAATAAATTATTAACCTATGAAATTTTTTTGTAATCTTAGATCTTCATCTTAACACTTGCACCTATAGCCAAGTTTGTGTAAGGTTATCAAGAGGCAAATGCATAATGATAATAGAGTTTGCATGTTTCCAAGAGATGTTTAAGTGTGATATATTTTCCAATGAGTTTTAAAATAATAAATTACACTGACCTAGACAAATAAGGATAGGTTTTAAATCCTAACATATAGGGGTTCTCAGCATACACCTATAGTTAGCTTATGAATTATGATGACCATTCAAGCCTAATAAGAGCATGAGGCTGAATTCTAAATTAATGTGAAATATTAAGTGATTAGATTACTATGTGAATTCATGAAGAAAATAAGACCTAAATAGGATTAGTGTATCTTTAATCAAAGTCACTTTGAACACAATAATCACCTACAGGCTTGTGGGTAAAAGTAAAGAAAGTTACATGTCTAGTAATCCTTGAGTTTCAATTAGTTGGAAAGGATATGGACAAGGATATGAGGATTGTAATAGAGAACCTTAATGTTAAAAAACTTTTGAATTTTTATCAATTATTCTAAACTCAATTCAAAGGTTCATCTGCATGTCAGTTGATGAGGTATAAAGGCAACACTCAAAATTTCCTAAAGGTATATGTGAGTTGGTATTGGTAGTTCAAAGTTTGACATTGACTTTAGAGGTTATAAAAGTAACTGAGGTCATTAAGGAGTTTTCACTCCATTTTAGATATCATTTCAACATAATTAAATTCATTTAGAAGAGTTTTAATATCAAAATTACAAGAGTAGGCCTAATATATGTAAATAGACCTGTATGTCTTCTTCAAAGAAAGATGTCATATTGGTACAATGATGAAAAATTAAGATAGAAAGGTTATAAAGGTTTATAATAAGGTTATGAGACCTAAATTTTGTAACAAAGTTTCTTCTTTTGTTGAGTGACTAGTAGGAGAGATCTCTATAACCCAAAGTTCACCAAATAACCACTTATAAGGTTGTTTGAGTGCCTCAATGGTCTTCAAACTTGAGAAAAAATTGAATGTTTGTGAGGAGGTGAGATATTATTAGAGTTGAAAATAATTCAAAGAGAAATAGTAATGAATATCATTTTAATACTCAGTGATCTATTTTGAGGTCTTAAAACTTCAAATGCAAACAAAGTTATGACTATATATAGGATTGAATATTCTTGATAAGAAAAATGTTTATTTGGTTTGAAGTGGTGAGGCCTTAGAGAGCTTTAAATTTATCAAAATCAGACACTAGGCCCTTGATTTTTTTATAAATACCTTTGAAACATTCAAAGACTTGTTGAAGAGTTATTTAAACTTCAAAACGCAATCTTGAAAACTAGTAAATGTGTACAACCATTCAAGCTAAGAGAATAATCTTATAAATAGTGTCGTAGAGATCTTATTGGGTGACTCAAGTGTGAATAGGACTATATTAATTTTATATTATTATATCATATATTTTAAATACATTTATCAGTGGCATGTTTTTTTTAAATTACCTTAATGATGCACTAATAAGTTATAAAGCTAAAAGATAGTGGTATAACACTTTAGAGGTAGATTTTTGATACCTGAAGTTAGTTGGAGATATTTTTTGAGGTCTTAAACTCAAAAAATTATCTAAATTTTATTTCATATGCTAAAGATGTGTGATATATCAATAAGTCATGCCATTAGTGGCTCAAAAGGTATGATTGTACTAAATAGGTTTAGGCTTGCACACAGAGGCCTGCATATTAATTAGTGATGAAAATATAATTGTGGTAGGTAATATGGGTCTTAAAGAGACATAATAATGTTTTTAAAACTTCAATAGGACATTATAATAAGTTTCCAACTCCTCTAATAATGATAATATCTCAACTTTGGATAGCTAGGGTCACTAATAGTGATTTTCTTACAAACCCGCAGTCTCAACAAATGGATACTACATTAGTATTGAAGGTATAAATGACAATATAAATCATTTTATAAGGACATGTATAATTTTTTAAACCTTATTGAGGCATTAACACTCATAATCAAACCAATTTCATGCATGTTTCTCCTTCAAGGTTCACATAATGCATGGTATGTGTATTAAAGGTCATGTTCTAATGTTTATATATTTCATGAAAATATGCATCGTAAATCAATCCAATATTTTATTTTATGGGGGTATCCCCAATACATATTCCTGGCATTAGTTTTTGTTTCAACCCCCTGTGCTTTATAAACCATCGTTAAGATGGTAAACTGCTTAAACTCTTCCTAAACCCTTCTAAAGGACCTGATTGAGGAAATTAATTCTTTAATTTCCAAAAATAGAATGATTCAACATTTAAACAAATTTTATTACCTATAAAAGTCCCATGAGCATCTGAATATGTTTCTTGATAGTATAGTTATAGGTACATGGGTAATGAATAAGTTAAAAAGTATGGTTATAGGTGTTTATGTGAAGGAAAAATGTATGAAATGGCCCCCAAAATATTAATATAGGTAAATTAAGGTTTAATAAAGGTTAATAAAGATTAAAAACATCTTTTTATGACTCATAATTAGTTATACTATCTCTACAAGTTGGCAACTTGTTCTAAATGTGAAGAAAACTCAAATTTACAAGCTAAAAGAAGTTGTAGGCCTATAAAGTTATTAAAAAGGAATATTATAATGATATTAAATTTTTAAAGTGTTTTTAATACATTAATTAACTTATTTCAAGCATAAATACCTATAAATTTTATGAAAAACACTTCAAATGCCTCTCAAGCCTACACAAGCACCTAGACTAAGGTTTTTGGCCACTTCATGGTTTAACTATTTTTACAAGGTCTCAAAACTTGAAATTTGATATGGAGAATGGTATTGGAATGTGGAAATTGAATCAAACACTTCCTATGATTTTCACATGTGTGGGAGGCCTGTGGGGTAAAATATCAGTTTATAGGCATGGAGGCCTAATTAGAGAGAGAAAATGATCTAAAAAGTGTGCTTCCACTCAGAGTTAGGTCTTAAATATTGGCATGGAGATGTAAGGGGATATTGGGTCCTCAAATATTTTATTATTTATATGTTAAAATCTATACATTCTTCCACACAAGGAGGTTTACGTATTTTGAGGGCTACATGAAATGAGGCCAAATGAGACCTTTTGGAGCAAAATAACATATTTTGAACTATTTAATGGATATAATTGTATTTTTTTAGGTATTTTATTATTTTTAGAAGCCATGCATTGATTAAAAGTTCTTTATTTAATTCAAAACCAAATTTTCTCCTTTCTACGCCATGATGCAAGATGAGGAGTTCAAGTTGTCGAACCACCATGTTAATACATTAGAGTTATTCAACATGATTTTAAAGGTTTTTTTACACCTTATATGACACTTATAGGATATTAAAAGGTCAATAAATAGATACAATAATAATTCAAATGTTTGAAAGATTCATCAACTACCTTAAGAAGACCTTCTCCCTCTACTATGCCAAGTCAAGGAGACAAAGTCAAAAGATCTTGAAAGAGTATTCTAACAACCAAATTAAGGTGAATATACCTCATAAATGTATGAGGATAATTATTTAATGGATTAATTAATGAATACTTGAATACCTATTTTCATGGAAGAAAACTTATTCATCAATGAGGAAATGTAAGCAAGGATATAAGGAATGTGAGCAAAGATATAAACACTCCAATGGGTCAAACTTCACCAATAAATGCTCAAGACTTATTAAATCCTTAAAATCAATGATAAATCCAACTCCTAGGCCACTCTTGTGAAATAAAGGGAGAGAAAATATAGGAAACACTACATAAGATTTGAAGGGTGTGAGGATAAAGTGAGTCACCCCTATTTTGGGGTTGCTTTGTCTCCCCTCTCCTACTCTTTTATATTTTTATCTTATTTTCCAAAATTATATATCAATTGTTTCTTTGGCTATGCTAAAAGGCTATCAAAATTTTTTACTACACCTTTTGAATAAATAATAAGTTTATTTCCTTCATTTATAAGTTGTTGTGTGAAGTGTATATGTGATTTCCATTGATATAGCATATTGAATCGTTACTTTTCATATGTTAATGTCTAATTTATATAAATTTTTACATAATATTTGATTTTTTATAGGTAATTATAAGTGTATAAGTACAATCTTAGTCTAATTTTGGATGTGAATTCAATAAATTTTAATTCTTTCCATGCTAAAAGTGAGTGGTGTTAATGCCTTTATGTGAAACACTATTGTATAATCCATAGACCTAAAGTGAAGTTAATGTGTGCAAGATACTTTTCTTTATAATAGTTCCAATTACAAGAAAAAGTGGCCACAAACATTAGTGCATCACTTTTCATTCAATTTCTCATGTTAATTCTAGTGTGAGCATTACTCCTTCACCCATTTCCTTAGTCAAGAAAGTAGTAGTTAGTAGGATTATAATAAAATTTAGTGATTGCATCAAGGGAACCAACCCTCTATCTAGATATTATCTCCACCTCAAATTCACCAATACTTTGGAGAGATTCCATTATTTCATCAGGAGTGGGAAGAGGCACACATTCTCAAAAGGGTATCACTCTTGATTGACAATAGTAATACCTACGAAAATACTTGCATCTAAGGCACCTTACTTGATGAATGTGACTAATTTAAGAGAGTTTAAATTACAAATTCAAGATCTGTTAGATAAGGCAATGATACATCCTAGTGTATCACCTTGGGGAGATTCAGTAGTGTTTATTAAGAATAAAGATGGAACAAGTAGGTTGTGCATCAATTATAGAATGCTCAATAAATTCACAATCAATAATAAGTATCTTATTCCTCGCATAGATGACATTTTTTATCAAATGAAATGAGCTATTGTATTTTCAAATATATATCTTAGATTGGGGTATCGCTAACTCCACATCAAATATGAGGACATCTATAAAACTACATTTAGAACTGGATATGGACATTATGAATTTGTAGTCATGTCATTTGGACTAACAAATACTATTGTTGCATTTATTAATTTAATGAATAGTGTGTTTCAAAATTTTATTGATAATTTTGTGTTGGTGTTTTTAGATTACATTCTAATCTATTCCAATAATGAACATGAGCATGAATACCACTTAAGGTTGGTCTTAAAATATTTGAAGCAACATAAGTTATAAAAAAATTTGTCAAAGTGATATTTATTTCAACCTAAAATTCATTACTTTGGTCATGTAATTTATAAAGGAATTAAGTTAGATCCTACAAAGATCATAACCATTAATGAGTGACTAGCTCCCAAGAATGTACATGAGGTAAGAAGCTTCATGGGGCTTGTGTGTTACTATAGAAGGTTTGTAAAAGACTTTTTAAGGATTACCCATCCCATAACTTCATTACAAAGGAAGGGGAAGAAATTTAATTTTTCTCCTAAGTGTGAATCAACCTTTCAAAAACTCAAACATTTGTTGACCACAACTCCTATTTTGACTATCTAGATCTCAATGGAAATTTTAAAATATGAAAAGATGCCTAAAAGGTGGGAATTAGAGCCATACTAACTAAATATGGCAAGGTAGTTGTCTATGAGTCCAAAAATATCAAGACTCATGACCATAAATACCCCACTCATGATATAGAGTTAGTTGTTATCATTCATGAAATAAATTAATGGAATCATTTTCTATTGGGTAAGCACTTTAACATTAAATCAGATCATTATAGTCTTGTACACTTGTTTACTCAAAATTAGTTGAGTACAAAGAAAATAAGATGGATGGAATTTATAAGTAACTTTGATACCGACATTGATTATGTGAAATAAAAATAAAATAGAGTGGCTAATGAATTGAGTAAGAAACCCTACATTGTTTCAGTCTTGGTATTTTTTTTTATTTTAAAAAAAAATGGCTTACACAATAGAAAAATGATTCAAAATGCCTTAAAATCTATGTTGATTTAAAATAACAAGTTTTGATTCTAAATTTTTAATTGAATTTGATGATCTTCTAAGACACAAAGGCAAATAGTTTTTCTCAATTTCAATAAATCTAAGAGATTGAGTACTGAATGAAATTCATGTGGCACATGATTATACACATATGGTTGTTAATAAGATGACACAAGCATTGAAAGGGATATATTTTTGGCCTGAACTTAATAAATATATGGCTATAGATGTATCCAAGTGCTTGGAATTCTAGCCTTTGAAAGATAATCATGGTCATCTTAGAGTCTTACTTTATCCTCATGCCATTTCAAAAAGGAAATGGGTTGTCATATCTATGTATTTCATCATGGGATGACCTAAGTATTGTAATAGGCATGATTCCATCATATTTGTGATTGATAATTTTATTAAAATGACTCACTTTGTTATTGGTAACATTACTAATGATGTTGTCATTCTTTCCAAAAGGTTTGTAAAGGAAATGGTATGACTTCATGGTGTATCTAAATTGGTTATCTTAGATAGAGATAAGTTGTTCACTTATCAGTTTTGGAAAACTATGATGGTTGTTATTATTATAAAATTAAATTTCAATTTAGCTTATCATATAGAAATGGATGGATAGACTGAAAGGTTGAACATGATTATTAAATGCATGTTATGAATGTATGTCATGGATCATTAATATAAGTTGGAATACTTCCTACACCTAGTATATTTTTCTTATAATAACACCTACCATTAGGAGTCAAGATGGAACCATTTGAGGCCTTATATGGGTGAAAATGCAAAACAAATTTGGGTTGGAACAACTCAAAAAATTGTGTGTTTTCTAATCTAAAAGTTTTGTAAGAGTGTGATGATAAAATGGCTATTATTAAACAAAGTTTAAAGGTTGCCTTTGATTGGGAGAAATTTTATGTAGAATTGAAAATTTATCATAGAAAAATTGAAGTTTAAAATAAATTATTTTTTAGAGTAAGACCTCAGAAAATCTCAATCAAATTTGGAAAACTATTAAATTAGAACCATGCTATGTTGGAATTTTTGACATAATGGAAAATATCATCTTGGTGGCTTACCATCTCGCTCCTCCTCCTTCTCTATCTAGAATCCATGATGTTTTTCATATATAATTATTAATTAAATATGTTTCAAATCCATCACATGTTTTAAACTAGAATAATATTTAGGTGGAGAGTAAGGAAACAATTTAGCTAAAGCCTATTAATATCCTAGCTCATCACAGTATTGAGCTATGAAAAAGAGAATTATAACAAGTATTGGTCCAATGGGACCAAATGGGAGAAAGGAGTGCTGCTTGGGAAGATGAAAATATTTTTTGAAAGCATTATCCTCATTTATTTCAGGCCTTGAGGATGGTGAAATTCTTAAAGGAGGATAGATGTCATGACCACATCTGCCCAACACATTGACTTTGATTGATTATCAAAATTATTTTAATATTCTTATGTTATGCAAACATTTATTACATACATTATTTGATGTTTATAAGATTATTTATTGGTTTAAATTAAATTGTAATCATTCTTATAGTATTCAATGATTTTTGTATACTCTTTATTATTGTTGACTATGATTAGATATTGATGATGTCTATGTGGATTAATTATAAATATGAAATAGATAAGTGTAGGTTGGAGGTAAAAATTGTGTGATCTATGTCAAGGAAATAGTACACAAGTAAACCACCATAGTGATGTAGTAATATCTAGAACTTTAGTTGAGCTCTTGTCTTGGTCATTTAGCTATATTTTTTAGTTATTGAGTCACTAATTATTATGTCATATTTTGCCTTTTTTTCTATCAGGCTAACTAAACAATAAAATTAACCATTCAATGTGGATATGGTTCACTCCAACACATATGATGCACTTAAAATTAAATGGATGTCACTCAAAGATCATGAGATTTTGGATGAGTTATATAATCCTTGATTAAAATACTAATTCAGATCTTTGTACCAAGAATTACAAAATATACCAAGGTGGGAAGGGTTGGTATTATTGTTATAAAGCTTGCTATAGGATAAAGGTAATGATTTCATTCATTTAAATTTTTATATAAACTAATTAAGGATGTATATGTTATTACATTCTATAAAAGGGACTAGGGCATACTCTTGATAGGGTCATGTCTAAGCTTTCACCATAAGTCATAAGACTTAGGTCAGATCATGATGATTAAAAGTTTTAAGGGTATATCAAACCCTAAGTTAGACCTAAATCTTGGTTTTAATTTTAAACTAGAAATTTAATCCAAAGGATTGATTCTAAGATAAGGTAATAATGTTGGGTTATACTAAGCAACCATGGTTATGATTTTGTCATTGACTTGAGGAAAATGATTATTAGGATTTTCATTTATCTTTTGGGTAAGTTATTCTATGGGATTATGCATGAAGATGTAGTTAGTTTTGAATGGGAAAATAATAATCATGCAATAGGTGGAAACCTATCTATTTTCACTCAACAGAATGTAGAGGAAATCATATATATGGGTTTTGCATGAAGAAATGAGTGGGAATTCCACTCGGTGGAACTCAAAAAAATTATGAATGGAATGGTCACTACCAATGGTGGATAAAGAGGTTTTCAAGAAGAAAAGAGTGGGGGAAAGTAGTTAAAAAAGAAAAAAAGCATGGAGGAGAAAATATAAGAGGTGAGTGCAGGCCAAAAACCCTTCTTAGTATTACATTACATTGAGCAAATAAGTGATTTTTTAAAACTACAATGTTGAAATGGTGTGTGCATTCACTAATACAAATAATTTTAAAGGTTTGCAATTATTTTATTAAATATACCTATCTTTTTTGTGAATGTAACTTTGTCGATGATACCTAGTAGGGTTAGATAATTTAGAATACTCACCCATATAAGGCAATGAGTAACTTAAAAAGTGCATTGGTTTTTATTGGATTGGCTTAGAAGCATAAAGATTGGAATGGTTTTTTGAGTTTTTCTAGTTTTGGGTACAAACCCTTGTTGTGGGTATTTAGTTTTTTAATGTCTTGAAGTGTTTGATATTGTTAAAAACCCATAATTAAGGTTTATCTTGAGTAATTTCAATTGGACCTTAAGACCCTAGGTTATTATTCATTATTACATCACCATTATAACTTAGTTGAGTACTGTGTGTTTGTGGCTGGGTTCCTACTTACATCTCCAATCAATGGTTGGGGTGGATAGGGACACATGTTTATATTTGGGATTACCTCGAGCATGTGGATGGATTTATGTGGAAAGCTTCTTCATGGCACATTTTGTGTTTGAAATCTTGTTGGAAAAAATGCACAATACATTTCTATGTAACTAGTATACATTGAGATCAACTAGACTATCGTGATGGTTATATTTTCCATTGTTATGGATATGCTTGTAAATTTGGGTTGACTTCATTCATATCTAAATGTTATAGTTTTAAAGATATTTATAGTACCATAGAGTATGTTTTTATTATTTAGATATTGTGTAATGTCTTAATATTTTGATAATATAACAAAGTTGTGAGTTAGTTCATATCATGTAGAAATATTTATTTATATTCTATTATATTTGACATGGTTGTAAGGTATACATAAGAGTGTTAAAAGTATGGCATTATTGTCTTGTAAGAAGTTACAAGTTTATGGTATATTCTAAAGGTAAAATTTTAATGTGTCTTGCATTTTTATGTATATAATGGAGTGGCAAGTAATTAATGAGTTCATTTATGTATAATAGTTTAATTATATGAAAAGGTGTCTTCACATCATTTTATACTGGTAACACTTTCCTATAAGGTTGTAATTATTCTAATTCATATAAGCAATAAAGTTGTAAGGTATTTTTATGTGTTGTCAAAATGTATAAGTTTTTAACATTCCTTATTTCTTGTAATAAATAGATTGTAGGCTATGCAATTCCATTCATTATAATATTAAGTCAATATTTTGATTATTTGGAAATGCATAAAGATATGGTGATATGGAGATTATATATTGGGATCTAGATCACTCATGTAGTCATTGTAAATGATTATTGATATGTAAATATTTTTTGCATGCAAATTTTGTTTGTATCAATTGTGAATTTGTGAATAAGTTGGGTATTTGATGATGAAAGTTATGTCTTGGAAATTGGAGTGGATTCTAAAGTTGAGTCATGTATAATCTTGTATGTTTCATTTTAATATAATGACTTTATTATATTTATGAATTAAACTTGGTTCATGATTGTATGGAATGTTTATAGGGAGAAAATTGATGTAGTGTTTTAATGAATCTATCTGGGTATTTGATATTACAATTATATGGATGTGGAAATGAAATTGAATTACTTTATGACCTATTATTAGTCTCTATAGTAGTGCATAGTCTTGGTATTCTATATAATATGTTAGAATTATATTATAGTTTTCAAGGCAAAAACATTGCAATTTCAAATAGGCATTATGTTCACCAAATAACAATCAGTTTCATTTATGTTATCAAGAATTAGTTGAATATATGTGTTTGTCATGAAATTGAATCAATTACTCCAATTTATTGACTTGTAGTGATTCTTTATATCAATCAATCTCATTATAAATATTTTGAATGGGGTACACGAACCTCTTTTAAATAAAATTTGGTGGTTGTGTTTGAACTCTCCTTTTGATTTAGAATTTTGTGGTGTATTTAGAATGAATCATTGGTTTTCATTTTTAATATATAATGGTGTGTTAATGATTGTTAGTGTGGGTTCATTGTGAGTCAAAATGCTTAATAGGAATTAGAGTTTTAAACTAACATGTTAATGAAATAAAATGATTTAAGTTCTGAGCAGAGCCTTGATTTTTTATGGCATAATGAAAAAAGGGAAACAACAAATAGTGATGGTGATAGTCCCTAAAAATAATTAATTTGGACTTAACGTGCATGTTTTATAATTTTATATAATTTCATATGCCCATGTTATTTATAAATAAGAATATAATATATACCATGATGTGTGTGTGTGTGTGTCCACATGAATATAAATATCAGTATATATAATTATATCTTAATGGAAATATATATATGTATATATCATTATGTGTGTTGACTACAATAAGGACTTGTGGATAGTTGGAATGTGTGACATAAATACATTTGGTAATTACAAAGTAAAGTGGCTTTCATCTCTATTGGAAACTATTATGTTATAATGTGGTGTATTAAAGAATGCAAGAGATTTAAAATATGTTTACTTGTACTTAAATCTTATAACCAAACTTTGGAAGTGGAGTTGCATATTAAGATGTGAAGTATGCTGTTGTATAGGACATAACATGATTTCAACTAAAAGTTATTAAGTTCGGATGTAAATACGTGTGTGTGTGTGTGTGTGTGTGTGTGTGTGTGTGTGTGTGTGTGTGTGTGTGTGTGTGTGTGTGTGTGTGTGTGTGTGTGTGTGTGTGTGTGTGTGTGTGTGTGTGTGTGTGTGTGAACATACATATATATAAATATATATGTATGTGTGATTAAAATTATTGATATAATTATATGGTTAAAAAAATTGTAAACATGGTGTAAATGACTTATGTGGTACAAAATAGAATGTGGTGTCAATTAATTAAGAGATTTTCATGTTTATAATTCTTATATATTGTACACAAATATAAATTTAGATAATAAAACAAGTTAGGATCTTATATTAGCATGTTAATCATGAACTGATCTCCATAGGTTAATCTTCGGGGTGGAATTTATTATGAGGCAAGGCTATAGTTGTGAGTATTCTTGACATTATTTAAGAGTCACCAAAAAAAATTATTACATTAACATTTATGTGTTGTTTAAATGATAATGTTTAAGTTATCAGTTGTTAAGGGTAGATTATATGAGAGATATGAATGGAAACCATCATGTTTTGTAAAGCATGGAATTCAATGGGTTCCACTCATATTTATTCTATAATGGGCTCACAACCTAAATATGTTATGTAGTTCATAAATTGGTTTATAGATTGATGAGTGTGATTTTAAGTCTCAAGGACACTATTGGTATGATATTAGTGTTGGTTTTTTATGGAAGAATGGGCAACAAATTATCTTTTCCCTATAACTATCTAATCAATCACATAGGATGAATGTAAATTTGTAATTGCTTTATATGCTAGATTCCATTGAGATCCTAGGATGTGTGCAAGGCCTTTTATGCATGAGAAAATTTTAAATATTTTCATAACATGTCACTAACATGGAGTTCAAAATTTAAAATAAATTTGATCCTTTGTAAGGCACTACACACGTGAATGATGTTTTACATGTTGATTATGTGAACATGTCTAAATATGGTCATTTGAAATATATTTATTGATCTTAGAATCACTTTATATTGTAAAAAGTCTTGTAATTAGATCATAATCTCTATTTGTTCTAAGTTTTAATTTTTTATGGAAAATTGGGGTTATGACATAAATTCATGATTAGGACATACCTAAAACAACTTTCATAACTCATGGAGGTTATTATGAATTTATGGTCATGATTTTTGGCCTAAAAAATGCAACATGTACATTTCAAATTTTGATGAATATTGTTTTAAGCCATTTTTGAGAAAGTTTTTATTGGTGTTTTATGATGATATCCTAATCTATAGTAAAAATTGGAAAGACCATTTGAATTATGTGAAACAGGTACTTTCAATTCTAGAACAACATCAGCTTTATGCCAAACCTTCTAAATGTGCTTTTGGTGTCTAAGAAGTGGAGTAATTGGTTCATATTATTTCACATGAAGGATTAAAAGTTGATCTTATAAAAATCCAAGTGATGATGGAGTGGTAGGTCCCAAGACCAATTAAGAGGTGGAGTACTTGGGTAATATTATTTCACATGAAGGAGTGAAATTTTATCCTTAAAAATCCAAGCTATGATGGAGTGGTAATATCACATCTTGATTCCTCTCTAGACATAATAACATATTGATTAGTGGATTGTGTGGTTATTATTTTACTAAATATTATTTTAGTTAAGCTTGATTTTATATATTAGTTTATGGATAGTTATATTTAGCTTATTTACATGATTGTTAACTTGTTGAGTTAGTTGTACTTATGTGTTATTGGCATGATGATCATGTTTATTTAGTTAATTAGAATAATATAATATGTATTTTATATTATTTTTGGCTAACTAAATTTATTTTTGTGAGGTGGATGTAGTATAGATCCATCTCTCAGATTGTGATGGAGGGAGGGAATCATCAGAGAGGGTGTAATAGATGGAGGCATTAAGGGATGATAGATTGAAGACTAAGAACCTGCACACACCACAATTATAATAATTTGTTATGATCTTTGATTATTTTGAATGAATGCTTGTGTGCTTTTAGATGTGAACTTGATTGTTGCTTGATGCTCATGTTGATCTGGTTGTGTATTTTACTTATGATTGTTGTTTTTAGCTAATCTCATGTGTGATGTTGCTATAATGAGTGATTAGAATCCATGTATGTATTTAGTATGACTTTTTGTTGTCTTTGGATATGTTTGAATGTTATATTATAATATTTTGCTTAGTATACATTTATATAGTAGTAGAAGGGACTCTATTACCTTATTTGATTTGTAAGTTAAGTTGATTATTAATGTCATGCTATGACAATACTATTTATATTTTAATTATTTAATAATTAATTGGTGAAATCAATTATTAATGATTAAATGACCCTTGTCCTTAATCCATGTTATTATTTATAATAAATGTTGATACACATAATGCTTAATAATGATTGAATGACTTTGTAGAAGTCAATGGCATTGTTAAGAACATTATGCTAAGTTGGTATTATCATTAGAACTATAATGTTTGAATTAATTTAGTAAAGTTAATGTTATAATGTTTATTATGTAATCGATGGTTTTGTTGATTTGCGTAGTAAATAAAAGGGATTATTTCACTACTAGAAAGTTTGAGATTAGGTTTGGTTATTTAGCATTGACTTGTGTTAACAATCTATTATGAAAATGATCATGAAATTTTGGGATATTTGCATGAAAGAACATGGGTGATTGTTCGTTTTATTTGAGTTTTGCATGCATAGAATAATCCATGGAATTTATCAAAGAAATAAGGAGTTTAGTTGTAATATTGTAATAGTTGTGTCTAAATTCATAATAATATTTTTATGAAATAAATGCAGTCTTCATTTATGTAATTAACATTATACATACTCTTGATATTGATATTATTAGTTCAATCATTAGCTAAATAGATTAGCCATAGAACTTTATATGGTTAGATACAACTAATGTATTTAGTTAAAGATCACTCTTGTAGGTTTCATCATGATGGAATCTATTAATTGAATTTGTGTAATTATTTTTAGAAGAAAAAACCCCTATTCTAGTAAAAACTAGTGGGGTTGTTACATTATGGTATCACAGTTGAGGCTCAAACTTTAGGACTTAATGATTCAACTAATACAAATGTATTCTCTTATTAAGTAGGAATAATAATGGTGCACACTAAACCTAGAGGTGAGGGTACTGTTGATGCCTAAATATGTACCATAGGTACCCAGAATGTTTACAAACACTTCCCATTTTAAAATTTAGAGAATTTAGTGTATGAGTTACAAGTTGTGATAATCTTGTTATCTATTGGTATAATAGAGGTAGAATAAGTGACTATTTCATAATATTTATATTAGTTGGTGGTTGAGAGCCATCATGGCCAAATAATGGATCTATGCAAAGTATGTAGTAATTATGCAAAGAATAGTGAATTATGATCAAGAAATAAATTAAGAATTAATTTAGAATGGATATTTACAATGACAAGATGAACTAAGGTGATCCAGGTCAAAAAATCAAAAAGAAGGGTAGGGTAGAAATATATATTGTTGATCTTCATTCCAAACATCATGACAAAGTTTATATTTCATCCAAGCATGCACTTCAAACCAACATGTAAAGTGAGATAGCTTAGCCCAAATCACATCACACATTAGGCAAACTTCCAAGGAAGGTAAAAATAATGCAAATAAGAAACATCTTCAATTTAAAGATTATACCTCTACAAGAAAATAACATTGGCCCAGATGTAAGAAGAGTAAAAGAAATGAAATGAAACTAAAGACTTTCAGTCAACCTAGCATTGACAAAAGTTAACAACTCTACAATTAAGGTGCACACCAAGAATCCATAATAACCATTTAAATCTAGAATTCAGAATAAGCAAATGAGAGAGAAGCTATGACAACAAACACACAGATAAATGCAAGACAATCTTTGAATAATTCATTGTTTGTATTGTTACTCTAAGTTTAAAAAGTAATTTTGGATTTAAAACTCCCCCTTTCTATGAAATGAAAATAATACCTTTTATAGAAGGACAAGGTAGCATACCGATTAGCCATGTTGATAAAAAATATACAAAAGTAAATATATCTATCTTTTTTACATAGTTTCTACAATACATTTGCTTTTCCAAAATAGACTAACCTACAAACAAACATGCTAACAAACCATCATATTCATTTTTAAAAAATATTCCATTTTTGAATATTACAAAATTTGTTAAAAAAATATATTTCTAGCTAGTTGGTGGGTCCTGTGTTGATGAAGCCCCTTGCTACTACTAAAAAAATACTCATGATTGTATTTACATTGAGTGGCTATATATTTTTGTTTTACTTCAACCCAGACATATATAAAAAACCAATTAAAAGATTATTTTTCATTTAGCAATTTGTATTAATGAAAATCCTGCATGTTGCATAGCCTTTCCACTAAACTATTGGGACCCTCCATTTAAAAACCAATGGCTCTATTTGACAAGTGGTTGTGTGGAAAAATATCAAAAAATGTTTTGGAGGACAAATTTCCATGCTTTTATCTTTTGGCATGCTTCATTGCATGAGCTGAAACTTGGCACAAATGATCTTGACACAAAGTTGAACAAATCCATTTGACCATTTATCCTAAAACTACATATATTGTGAGATATGACATCCTGAAAATGCCTATTAGGATCAATTTAGACCCTACAAAATTGGTTGTCTATAAAAACAACAAAAAGTGTGTTGGAGGGCAACTTTGCATGCTCTTAACTTTTGAGTCACTTATGTTACATAGCTCAAACTTTGCATAAATATTCCTTGTATGAGGGTTAACAAACTCATTTGACCATTTGATTTGAAAATGGAGGTCATGAGAGATATGGCTTATTGAATATGATCACTAGGCTCTGTTTGCACCCTAAAAAATTGCTTGTCTAAAAAAACAACAAAAAATGTGTTAGAGGGCAACTTTGCATACCCATAACTTTTGAGGTGCTTATGTCACATAGCTAAAACTTTGTGTAAATAGTTATGGCACAAAGGTGAATAAATCCATTTGAACATTTCATTTGAATTTTTAGTGCATGAGAGATATGGCTTCTTGAAAATACCTACTAGGCTCATTTTGCACCTAAAAAACATAGTTAAAAATATTTTGGAGGGTAACTTTGAATCTCTATAACTTTTAACACGATTCATCATGGGAGCTAAAAATTGGCAAGTATGATCTAGGAATGAAGATGAACAAAACCATTTGATCATTTCTCTTGAAACATTAATACTTATGAAATATGACCTCTTAAAAACTATCTATTTAGATTTTTTGCCATCAGATCAAAATGTCCAAATGGGCATAATGAGGAACTAGCTGAATACCATGTACTTTCATACTTACTCCGATAACTCTTAGCACCTCATAAGGTCTCTAAAACCTACCCATGGCCTTTATAAATTGAAAAATGACACTTTAAATTAACTTACTTGACTTTCTACAGACCAAAGGCTAGTAAAGAACCAAATTAGGATTAAATCATGAAATTCAAACATAGCTTATTCAAGAAAGGCCTCATAAAACCTATAACCTAAACATGAAGAACAAATGATAAAAAAATTAGATAAGGTCATGCTAGAACCATAAACCAATAAATCACTCAAACCATGGTGTGGATAAGCTTCAAAATAAAAAAGGTGCAAACATGCTAGTGACACTCTAATCAAATGAATTTTTAATTTTAAGGTACAAATTTACAAAATTTGATACAAGGCTCCCCATTTTTTAGAAATGGTGGGTATTTTGACCTCAACAAGTACCTTAAACACCATACCTCTAGTGGATCCAATTCAATTTATCATTAATAAAGCTATGAAGTTGGATCAAATCCTTACATCCATGCTTGAAATTAAGGACTGAATCACTACCCTAGAATAAGATGTTCATTAGAATGTTGAGGATAATGTTTAAGAATAACCTAAATATCACCCTATAGAGTAGGAAAATCCTTAAGAAAAGAGGCATGAGGAAGTGATAGAAGATGCAAGAGCTCGAGTAGCTATAGAATTGGCACATGATATGAAAAAGGTTAATCCATCCAAGTTTGATGGAACCATTATGAGAGATGGAGATGAAGCATGGCTAACAGATATGGAGAAATATTTCAAGATTTGAAATTACTATGAAGTCACCAAAGTATTTTGGGGAGCATATTAGCCTGTTGGTGAGGCAACAACTTGGTAGGTAAATAAGAAGCTTGAGATGAACCTTGACTCTACCACCACCACTTAGGAATATTTCATGACATTGTTTAGGTCATTGTGGCTTCCAAAACTATATTTTGATTATAAGTTGAGATATTCTTAGAACCTTAAGCTAGGTGACATTTTTATGAACAAATACTGGGAGAAATTCACCAATATCCTAAATTATGTACCTTAGTATCAGGTAGATGAGAGAATTTAAATTAGGAATTTCATTATGGGATTAAAACTCCAAATTGATTATGAGGTGGATGAGCATGGGACATTTACGATGGATCAAGTATTTGAGAAGGTAGTGAAATAGGAGTAGAAGCTAAAATATCTTACTCAGGTTAGAGATAAGTTTAAGAAAATGTTTGGAAGTTATAAAATGAATTTCAAAAAGAAGATCTAGAAGAGGAGTGGAGACTCCAAGAGCTAGTTCAAGAGAAAAAATTCTAAGTTCAATAATATCTTAGGAAACACAAAACCTTGAAATGGTTTCAAGGGATGTTTCAAGGGAAACCAATCGTCTGATAAGAAAGAGCCACCTAGAGGTTGATTCATTTGTGGAGGTGACCATTATGATAGAAAGTGTACTTAGGGTAAGTTAGATGTAAATTAAAAGGGTTATGATTCTCAATAGGGAATTTTTTAGTAGTAGATTTTTGCAACTATTGACAATCATTAGACTGAATTTCAAGCTTTTCTTATTAAACTGTCAAGTATTTTTTTTATCATCTAGTTTATATTTTGATTGATACTAGGACTATAAAATGTTTTATTGATCTTAGAATGCTTGATAAGCTATATTTCTGGCAAATGCATGGTCATTACAGTATTGGAATGAGTCAAAGGTCAAGGTTAAAAAGTGTCTAGTGGAAACTGAGATTAGGTTACTTGAATTCATTATTATAATGGATTTGTATGTTACATCGCTAGGGTCATATGATGTGATCCTAGGAGTTAAGTGGATAATAGATCATAAATCTAAGGTTGATTGTTATCTAAATAAGGTAGAGTGTCAGGATGATTTTGGAAATTAGACACAATTTCAGGGTGAGAAAAGAGAGTTGAAGCTTAGGCAAATTTATACAATTCAAGTCAAGAAGGATTAGAGAAAGGGATTTCAAGTATTTATTGTTAAAATAAATGAGATGGCAGAATCTATGTAACTATCCATAGAGGATTATCTTTTTCTTAGGAAATTTCAAGATGTGTTTCCAAAGGAATTACCTAGATTACCAACCAAATGTGAGTTTACTTTTTCAATAGACATCGTACATAGATCTGAACCATAATCCAATGCACCATACATGATGAAAACTATTGAATTGGTTGACTTGAAAGCTCAACTACAAGAATTGTTATCAAAAGGGTTGATTCAACCAAATGTGTCACCATGGGGAGCACTAGTAGTGTTTATCAAGAATAAGGATACAACTCTTCACCTTTGTATTGATTACAAAAATGTTGAACAAGGTGAAAATTAAGAACACATATCTATTACCTCATATTGATAATATTTTAGATCATATGAAAGGGTCAATAATATTCTCTAAGATTAATCTTAAACCAATGTCTCATCAACTAATAATTTGAGATAAGGATATTGCAAAAATAGTGTTCAAAACTTGGTATGGGCACTACAAGTTCATAGTGTTACCTTTTAAGTTAACAAATACTCCAATAGTATTTATGAATCTCATGAATAGTGTGTTTAGGGATTATCTCGACCAATTTGTGATAGTTTTTTTAGATGACATCCTCATATATTCTAAGGATGAGGAAGAACATCTTCAACATCTAGAATCGGTTATGTAATGGTTACATAAGCATAAATTATATGGTAATTTTTCTAAGTGTACATTTTTAAAGAATAAAGTGCAATATTTGGGATGCATTATCTTTGTGAATGAAATATCGATAGATATGGAGAAGATAAGAGCCATAATGGACTAGCCAATGCCTAAAAATGTGCATGAGGTGAGAAGTTTTATGGGATTAGTGGGCTATTATAGGAAATTTATTTTGAATTTTTTAAATATAGCTAACCCAACCATCTCTCTTAAATAGAAGAATTAGAGTTTTATTTGGTCAGATATGTGTGAAAGAGCCTTTCAAGAACTGAAAAGGAGGCTTACTTCAATACTTATCCTAAGAGTTCCCAATCCTAATGGTAAATTATTAGTTATATAGATGTATCTAGGGATGGACTTAGAGGAGTTCTTTTCAAGGTAGTTTAGTTTTAGTAGATGATTCCAAAAACATCAAGCCATATGAGGCAAATTATACTCCTCATTGTCTAGAACTTGATGCAATAGTGCATGCCTTGCAAGTTTAGAGGCATTATCTATTGTGGAAACCACTTGAGGTCAAGACTAATAACTTGGGTCTCAAGTACATCTTCACCCAACCAAATCTGAAAACACATCAAAGACATTGGTTATAATTTTTATCTAATTATGATTTTGATATTAATTACATCAAGGGCAAGAAAAATAGAGTTATAGATGACCTAAGTCATAGAAGTTACATAATATCCTTAGCTACTATTAGGATTACTTTCTATGATTAGGAAATTAAATTCTCAAAAGGAGATGAATTTTATGATCAGGTCAATAAAGCATTTTCAAAGAATGTTCAAAATCCCAAGTATAAAGGATTCAAGTTGGAGAGTGATGGTTTGTTAAGGTACAATGGTAGGATGTATGTGTCTAATAGAGAGAATCTGAGGAGCAAAAAACTAATGAATTGTATAATACCCCATAGTTAAGACATCCTTGTGTAACCAAGCTCATGGTTGAGTTAAGACCCTTTTTTCTAGAAATGGATAAACAAAGATACAATGGATTTTGTGTCTTGTTGTTTGGAGTGTTAGTGTGTGAAATATGAACATATGCAACGAGTAGGATTTTTATATCCTCATTATATACCAAAATAGAAGTGGAAGGTGATTAGCATGAAATTTATCCAATAGGTGCCATTATCATAGAACCAACATGATATGATCTTGGTTGTAGTTGACAAACTATCCAAGGTATCTCACTTCATACCACACAACTTGATAGATGATGCACCTATGCTTGTGAAGAGATTTGTGAACAAGGTTTATTGATTACATGGATTTTTAGAAAAGATCATTTTTTATCATAATCTAAGAATGACTTATATATTGACTACGAATTTATCTTTGGGTACATAGTTGAATTTCATCACTACATATCACCTACAAACAGATGAATAAACAGAGATGTTTAACCAAGTTTTATAATATCTCATTCAAATGTATTTCATGGATTAGCAATATAATAGGGAGGATTAACTTCCATTGGTTGAGTTTTCCTATAATAACTCATGCCAATTAGTGTTGAAGATGGATCCATTTGAGGCATTATATGGAAGGAGGTGTAGAACACCAATCATTGGGGATAGGTTAGAATACATGGTAGTTTTTGGACTTGAAATGATTATGGAAATGGAAGACCAAGTTAGGATAATCAGGTAGAGGTTGGCCAAGGACAATGATAGACATAAAATTTATACTGATCTAAAAAGAATAGCAAGGAAATTTTCTATTGGTGATAAAGTTTTTTTGTGGGTTAAGCCTCAGAAAAAATGATTAAATTTGAGAAATTAGCTAAACTTTCACCTAGATATGTGGGACCTTTTGAGGTTCTAGAAGTGATCAATCCTATAGTGTATAAGCTGGTATTTACACCATCTTTAGATATTTTACATAATTTTTTTCATGTCTGCTATCTTAAAAAATATGTTATTTATCCTTCACATGTTTTAGATTTGAATGGTTTATAGGTTTTGGATCTTGGGGTGGTCACAATAGAACCAATCAGAACAATTGACACTCACAAACTTATTTTTCATAATAGATAAGTGTCACAGTGAAAGGTCTAGTGGGACCAATATTCTAAAGATATTACCACTTAAGAGGATTATGATGAGTTTTATAGGATGTTTCCACATTTTATTACTTAATATTTTTTTGGATATTATCTTATTTTCTATTGAATAATATTTAATTTTAGAATTTATATATGAATAAGTGTCATAGAGATGATGACCAGCTTTAGGGGGAAAGATATCACATCATGATTCCTATCTAGGCCTATAAACCTATTGATTAGTGTATTTTATGGTTATTATTTGATTAACTATTGTTTTAGTTAATCTATATTTTATATATTAGTTTATGGGTAGTTATATGTAGCTTATTTACATGATTTTTAACTTGTTAAGTTAGTTATACTTATGTGTTGTGCACATGATGATCATGCTTATTTATCTCATTACATAAATATAATATGGATTTTGTATTTTTTTGGCTAACTACCTTTATTGTTTTGAGGTGGATGTAGGATATATCCATTCCTCATATTGTGATGGAGAGAGGGCATCATCGAAGAGGGTAGCATAGATGGAGGCATTGGTGGATGACAGATTGAATACTAGGAACCCACACACACCACAAATAGAATAATATGTTACAATCTTTATTTACTTTGAATGAGTTCTAATATGATTTTAGATGTGATCTTGATTTTTGCTTAATGCTCATGTTGATCTGGTTGTGTGTTACACTTATTATTGTCGTATTAAGTTGATCTCATGTGTGATGTTGTTATAACAATTTATTGGAATCCATATATGTCTTTAGTATGAATTACTAATATCTTTGGATATAGTTGAATTTTATATGATAGTTTTTTTTAGTAGACATTTCTATAGTAATAGAAGGGACTCTATTACCTTGTTTTCTTAGTGTGTTAAGTTGATTATTAATGTCATGTTAAGAAAATATTATTTATATTTTCATTATTTAATAATTAATTGGTGAAAATAATTGTTAATGATTAAATGACCCTTGTGCTTAGTCCATATTGTTATTTAGAAATAATGTTTATACCCATAATGTTTAATAATGATTGAATGACTTTGTAGAAGTCGATGGCATTGTTAATAACCTTATGCTAAGTTGGTATTATCATTAGATTATAATATTTGAAGGACTTTAGTGAAGTCAATGTTATACTGTTTATTATTTAATTGATGGATTTATTGATTTGCATAGTAAATAAAAGGGATTAGTTCATTGCTAAAAATTTTGAGATTAGAGTTGGTTATTTGGTGTTGAATTTTGTTAACAAGATATTATGGAAACAATCATGGAGTTTTAAGATTTTATTTGGCCATATGATTGGAATTGATATCAAAATAGGAATTATAATTGTCATTGATGTCAAAATAGGCATTATGGATGTTAGAGGATCAGGCAGGACTGATGGAGAGAAGAACATGTTTTAAAGTTTTACAGTGTAAATTTTTCATGCTTTTATAAAGACCATATCTAGACCACTTGAAGAGAAAGTAATAGAAGAACCATTATGGTTTTTTCAAGATCATATTAAATATATGGTTCACAGGTTCATTTGAGTATAAATAACCTCATTTTCTCTTAGACATTGCTAAGGTTTCATAGTAAAACCCTATGAGCTTTAGTCATGGTGTTCATAGGCATGTTCTATTTTAATGTTGATTGGATATAGGTAGGAACTAGTTACTTAAGTTATATCTTAAGTCTATGTTGCCATTGTTCAATTGGCCCCTTTGACCTAGTAATTATTAGCTTGAGAAATGTTTTAAGACTTTATATTTCCTAAGTCCTTGACTTAAGATTTATCCTAGCTTTATCAAAGGTTATCACTTTATCATACGTTGAAGATCCAATGAAGTGTAGCAAAGTCAATTTGTCAAAGGTACCTATTAATAAACATGATAATGACAAATGTCATAATCATAGAGCTTACATGGTAAATCTATGATTGGTTTAAAGTTAAATAGTCAAGGATTAATGTGGGAATGTGTTTAGGTCAACATACCCCCATTTATGAAAAATAGGGACCCTTGTACAACTTTGAACCTTAACACTAAAAAAATGACATTTTTTGCAGATTATTTATATTGAAATATTATCCATGCTTGATAAGGGTGGCCTATTTTTTCATGATCTTACTTTAACTTCACCTAATATTGTTAATATTGGAACTTCATGCTTCAGTTTCAGGTTTTATGGGACCCTCATCGAGTGGATTACACTTGAATTTTATAGATTAATCCTCATTCAAGATTTTACTAACCTTTGGTCTAGAGGAACTCAAGATTAAATCCATGTTCTGAATGCCTTGAAACCCTGGTTTGAAAACCCTTACTTAGATCCTTTAGTTTAAATCCAAATTTTGTGGGAGCAAAATTAGTGAGAACACTTTAAAAAATGCAATGAACTAAGTTTAATTTGTATGCTAAAAATTAATCATGTTTTTTAAGACATGACCAAGACCTAGCCTAAAAATCATATTTTGTCCCTTTATATTTTTCCCTCCGTTATTCCCTTGTGTTTTAAAACTGGGTCTAACTATCATGTTTGTAGGGTCCTTTACTTTCCTAGCTCAACCTCACTTTATGTTTCATGGTCCCTCTTAGTACCTAGCATAACATCCTAGTCTTAAGGCCTCGTTCATGTTTTTAACATACATGAGACCTTATCCCTAAGACCTTAGCCTAAGTTTTTATGTTGTCCCAAGCTCTAATTTAAATATTTTGCTTCTTTTTAAGATCAATGGTTCATGTTTCATAGGGAAACATTGATTGAATAGAGAAAAAGAGACCTAAAAAAAAGGTTTTTATCCATCGATCCAATCTCACTCAATCACTCAGATCATAATCAATGGCTTATGGGATCCCATTAAAAAAAACACTCTGCAGACTCTTCACAGGGTCAATAGAGTCAAAGCTTAGGAGCCTTGCAAAATTTCCACGTGGCACTCCCACATTCAAACTCAATATCAAAATTACCTTTGGATAAGATCTTGCATTATTATTTTTAATTATTCAAGGGGTCATCATTTTATTATTTTTCAAAGACTTAGGATTATGACTTAGTCTAATTTTTATATGCGGCCCCAAGCTAACTCAATCCACTTAATGACTATAAGGACCAATAATGTGTTTCTATTTAGATCATGATCTATGGTTTTCACTTACTCACAGGAAATAATCTGATAGAGCATACTAAACCCAAGATTCTATGGGACCAACTACATTTGGGACTTAAATTTGACACTCTTGTGCCCATAATTTGTCAACTGTAAGGCCACCATTGACATTCATGAAGCTATCAAATTTTATCCCTATATGAAAATTTATTAGATATTAATTTTGACATTCATGTGAATTTCATTGATGCTTTTGAGGTCATCATTGACATCCATGAGAATGCCAAAATTTAGCTCAAAATCCAATTTTAATTAGAAGATAAATGCGCTTAAAAACTTGCATCATAATGGTAAAACCGATCTTCCATAGATTAATCTACTTTATTTAAATCCATGTCTAGACTCAATATCCTTATAAATAGGTTTAGATTTGCATAGGCTAAGCTTGAATATCATGCTAGAATCTAGTTGTGTGTTTAAACATTGATCTAAACCTTAGTCTATATATGCCCCATGGTCTTTTGAGCTTAGTAGGCTTAATTTAATGTAAGGTCCCATTACCATAAAACTTAGCTTAAAAATTTTAACCTAAATTTTTTATCATGTTTATTAACACAGTAAAACCCTAGGTTAAAACCTTACATTAGATCCTTTTATTATTTTGGGCCCCCTTTTAATGTGTTTTAAACTTAGTCTAAAAAAACTTTGGTCTAAAGTTTGTTTCATGTTTATTAACACAAAATAGAACTATAGCCTAAAGTAGTTAGCCTAAGTTTTTTATATGTCTCAATACTAATTAAAGTTCATGTACATCTGTAGGATCTATAGCTCATGTATGATTTGACAATAAATATTGAATGATGCAAAACCAAGATAGACTTTTCAAAAAATATTTGGGTAAGTGCGAGACCACCACATGGTAAAAACAAATTAACATGTAGACTAGCGATGTGTAGAGTTACAAATACCTATAGAACTACCAAGTAGCACAACTATGAAGGTTGATACAAATAAGGACCAACAACATGCAAGTCTTGAAATTGAGATCAATGGTCTACATTGATCTATGCATAAAGATTAGATGGTGTAAAATAAAATCTAGATTTTAAAAAGCAACAACTAATTATTTAAAATCATTATGAAAAAGTGTCACAAAATCTACCAGTAGGATACCACATGGGCTCAAAATGACAAATATAAATTTTGGGGGCTTGAAAAAGCATATGTATAAATTCAAAGTTTTAAATCAAATCCAAGTCATGAATCTACCTAAGTCCAAGTAAATTATCACTATTAAAGCTGCAAAAAATCCCTAGCCTCTACTTAAAGCCCTAATTTGATCTTGAATTAACAACAGTCAAACTAGAAAGAACCCAATTGTCATCTGAGCAAGTGCAAACTAATCTACAAATAATTTTTAGACCACTGGTGAGCTATTTTCAAAACTCATAGTCATGGTAGCCCAAAATCAACATAAGGCCCACCAACTAATTAGAAATATTCTGATCCATATAAATTTTGTAATATTTAAAAAATGGAATATTCTCTTGTAAAGGCATGTGCAAATTTGTTAGGACATTTACCTAAAGGTCAGGTCATTTGGAAAACTCTAGTGTATTCTAGAAACTTTGTAAAAAGGATGGTTGCCCTTACTTTGTACACTTGTAAGTTGATGCAACTGACCGACATCCTTCCTTACATTCTATAAAAGGAGCATTATCTGTTATAAAAAGGGGATAGTTTTAAGAGCTAAAACTTCTTTGTAACTTTTGGAGTAATTTAATACAAGCATGGAATACTACAAAGTTTGTCTCAATTGTTTGTGTGAATTTTTATCATGGCTTCTCTCTTAATTACCTATTTTAGGTCTTAGATTTAAAGTGTTATTAAGAATTTTGGACATGTATCTTCAATACAGGGTTGCTGATTTCGGCCAACTCTAGATTATTTGAATGTCTTTGAATTTGCTTTGTTTTATTTGCTCTACATAAAGATGTGCAAATGTTATTTGATTACAATAGTAGATATTTAAAGCAAAATCAGTTCTTACTTATATTTCTTCATAATATCCTTAGATACTTACCTAGTGTGTAGTGGGATTTGAGTATATGCTATTTTAAATTATACATTGGTTAAATTCATGTTTATTTGGAATTTAAGCCTTGTCATGATGTTTGAGATAAAGATCAACAATCACATACTTTCTTCTTGTCTTACCTTTCTTTTTTACTTATTTTTTAACCAAATCACCCTAGCTTAATCCCCATTGTAAATATTCATTTAGATTAATATTTATTCTAGATTTTGATCATAATTCACTAATAATAGCATATATGCTTCATACTATGCAGAGATTTTGTTAAATAGACCACAGTGCCTCCTAACCACCAATCAATATAAATATTATGGAGTAGTCTGCTTATTTTGCCTCTATTTAATCAAAGATAATATAATTATCACAGCCTATAACTCATGCTTTTAATTTCATAAATTCTAAAATTAGAATTGTTATTTAATCACTAAGAGCATCTATGATACACATAGATGCATCAATAGGGACCGCTCTATTAGTGCTAAAAGGAGGGATAACTAGAAAATATTTGTGAATTTATAGAATTTTTACTAGTTTTAGTGTGTTTTGATCTAAGGTTGGTTTTATCTTTACATATTTGCATAATTATTTTCTCAAGTGTGTAAATATCATCAATCTTTGTGGTCTTTGACCCATCTTTGTGCTTCTTTTAGACAAAGTTCAATGTTATTTGAAGATAGATGTTTAATTTTGGTAAGGAGAGTCTAAGATATAAGAATCTAAAGTATTTGAGGTTAGAATACATTATTTTGATCAAATATTGGTAGATCCTTTACAAATTTGAGGTCATTTGAGCTTATAAGTTTAAAGATCATATCATATGTATGTATTTGGACATATTTTTGAGCTAGTTTAGTCGAAGATATTAGTCCTTTGTTGTTATTTACATGAATCCTTGTAAAATTCACTTAATTTACAAGTTTAAACTTTGTTCTTTATAAATATTAACTTGACACATCATATTTTTAAAATTATTCAAAATTATCAAGTTGGAATTGCCTATAATCAGAACAAGGTCATATTCAAAAACAAGGGAGCCTTTGCTTAAACTATAAATCCATAGGAAATCTAGGTGAGACAAAGGTAGGCATAGATTTTTTAAGTCTTTTCCAACTTCACCACTCTGAGTTACTCTTGAATTCAACCTTAATCGAGGTATGGTGTGGTTAGGTGATTCTTCCATCAACATACCAGGTGTATTACATGATCTCCCTTGCAATCTTGAGAATTATTTGCCAACATTTAGTCCTAATTGTGTTGTAATTATATAATAACACATTAAATCATTTAAATTTGCATTAAGATTTTTAAATGCCACCCATGAAGATGTAGCATGTAGTCTATTTTCTTTTACATTTAAGGATGTTGCATATGAATGGTTTCTTAATTTTCCTAACAATTACATTACTATTTAGGATGGTTTTAATAATGTCTTTATTTACCAATTTGGAAAGGTTATTAGTCCCTGTATCCTATACCAAAAATTTACCACCATCAAAAGAGATGATAGTGAGTCCATAAGAGCATTTAATGCTAGGTTTCAAAAGATGCATAGTTATACCATAGATCCCTACAAACCTAATGATGTTTTGGCTTTATAAATCTATAAGGACATAGTAGATCCTATGACTTATATGTCTCTAAAGAGATATCTTCAATTCATAACTACCTTAGCCTATGCCTATTTTGAAGTAGTGATCATTAATGATCAAATTTAGCCTTAAGGACAAATGGCTTATTACATCCTAGATGTTAATCCACAAATTCCCACCTTGAATATATTTCCTAATAGCAATCAAAATAGGTCAGCCCTAAATCAGATCCTAGTGTTGAACCAGTTACCCCTGAACCATGTTGCCCCTAACTAGAACATAGGATTCTTGAATCATCCTACAACTGGATTTGGTATAAATGATCAGAAGGCATTAGCACCAAACTTTGGTGCTAACTAGATTCATATATATGAAACTCCCAATAGTGAGAATGACTCTATATTAAAAATGGTACAAAATCTTAGTATTGATTTCCTTCAATTGCAAAAGTAAGTTGGCAAAACTAGATAAAGTTCTGGTAGAAACTTCTCTTTCCAAAGGTTTAATAGACTCAATAATAGTTTTTAGAATGATAGATTTCATAAAAATAAGAATAATGAATAATCTAATGATAAGAAAATAATGAATATAAACTTTATTTATATTACTTTACCTAATTATTTTAGAGTTTATTGTACTGCTAAGCATGGATAAATTAATTGCATTGAGTTTTTTAAGGCTTTTGAGGCATTTCAAGAAGATTTGGACACTTTTGAGGTAATTCCTAACAAAGGAAATGGTGTAGGTACATCAAGATCTTCTAAATAATTTGACCAAGCTTTTATGGTGGAAACATTTGACTTCCCCTTCCAAGAAGACAACAAACCAGATGATGTTCTTAAAGAAGTCTAATATTTTCAGCAGTGTCTTAAGAAAACATATCCTCTGAGGAACAGGGAGCAAAAGCAGCCCTTGACTACTTTAACTCCTCTAAAAAACTTTGGTATCCCCCTTGATACTACTTAGATAATAACCTAGAGCCTCCAAAGGGAAGTACTTCTAAACATAGAACTAATACTTATAATTCTTCAAATAGGATTGGTTATAATATTATAAAGGATATGAAAAAAATTAAAGCTAACATTACTTTACATGAATTGACATAGATTTATGAACAAAGGTATCTATTGTTGGAGTCCTTATCTAAAAAACCAAAAAATCTACCCAAAGATGATGATACCAATGTTTCTATGTACAAAGCTAAGACAAAGTCTTCACTCTTCTTTCTTATGGTTAAAATGTTTGGTAAGAACTTACATAATTGTTTATTGGATTATGGTGCCTCTAAAAATATCATGCCTACAGGAATTTGTAAATAACCTAGTGTGATCCCCATTCAATCTGATATGGTTATCACCCAGTTAGATAATTCCATCGTCAAAGTGATTGGGGAATTGTTAAATGTTCACATACAATTGGCTTCTGAATCAAGAGTCCAACAATTCATAGACATCCTAGTGGTAGATATACATGATTCTTATAGACTACTTTTAAGTAGAGGATAGACAAAATATTTAAATGGATATATGTCCACAAACTATTCACATTTTTGGTTGCCTTGGAAAGGAGTTCAAAACTAAATTAGAGTTGAAAGGGAGCCCAAAATGAAACATATGATCACTGAATAAAATGTAGTGAATGAAAGAATCAACATAATTGAATATTATTTAAGGGTATTCACTCTTGAAACTGCCAAGGTAGGTGAGCCTAAACCTTCCCATATCATTCTTAGATTATAAAAGATGCATTTTGATGGTGCTAGGTGTAAATATGGGTCTAGAGTAGGCATTATTCTAACTGATCCTATTGGTAATAAATATCATGATTCTTACATAATCTAGTTTCCTTGTACCAAAAATCTCACAAAGCATGAGGCTCTCATCCTAGGACTACAATTTGCCATCAAAAACAAAGTTAAGGAACTACTAGTTTATGGTGACTCAGAACTAGTAGTCAATCAGGTAAGGAGCAAGTATCAATGCAAATTGTCATAACATAAGAGGTACAAATTTAGAGTTTGGGATTTAGTTGAGTATTTTGATGATTTCAATATTATTTCCATCTTGAGGGAGGAAAATAAAGTTGTTGATGAGCTAGCTTTTGTTGCAGCTAATCTCATTCCTGACCAAGACTCACCAAACTTTAGCATTTAGTTGATACCTTATCCTTCTATCCTAAAAAATGTAAACTATCTACAATTATTTAATGATGACCAACAAATCCTAAACTTCATAAATAATTTAGGGTCATTTGAGGCCTAGATCATATATGAAGCTAATGAAACCACCCTTAAAGACACATTTGATGGAAAAGACATTCAGCTGAATGACAATAAGATCCCCAAGGGAATGATTGTTGTATAAAGGTTATTTGATCAAGATAAGCTAGTTGAGGCCTCTAAGATTCCAAAAATAAATGATAAGGATTACAATGTAGTTAATCTTGGGCCTCAAGATCAACCTCAATTAATCAACATTGGAAAATCCTGTACAAGTGTTGAAAATAAAAGAGTCAAGGAACTGTTAATAAAGTACAAATATGTAATAGCTTGGTTATATGATGACTTGAAGATTTTCTATCCAAGGGTCATCACCCATACCATACCCCTTGAAGATAATTTCAAAATAATTAGGCAAAATAAAAGGCCTATAAATCCTATTTTAGAACCCATGATTTTTAAAGAATTCAAGAAATTATTGGATGCTAGAATTGTATTTCTCTTTAGACACTCTATTTGGGATGCCAATTTAATACCAATTAAGGAAAATAATGGTGAAATTATATTGTGTATTGATTTTATGAATCTGAATAAGGCATCTAAAAAAGATAATTATCCTCTTCCATCTCTTGACCAAGTAATACAAATTATTTTTAGTTCTGCCATGATGTCATTCCTTGATGGTTTTTTAAAATACAATCAAGTGTTGGTAAACAAGGAAGGCATAATGAAGATATCATTTGTAACCAAGTGGGGCACCTTTGCCTACAAGAGAATGAATTTTGGGCTGATAAACATAGGAGCTAAATTCTAGAGAACCATGGACCATGCTTTCCAAGGTTTAATTGGTAAATGCATCATAATATACATGGATGATCTAACTATTTTCTGTAAGAACAGGGAGGACCACTTCATTCATTTACAATAGGTTTTTGAAAGGTGTAAAAGGAATGGAATTTTCCTCAACCCCAATAAAAGAATTTTTTGTGTCATTGAGGGAAAGTTGTTAGGACATGTTATTACTAAAGATGGATTTTTATAGATCCTAAAAGAGTAGAAGCTATATCAATGATAGAACCTCCCAATAGTAGAAAATAATTGAAATCATTTTTTGGCAAAATAAACTTTGTGAGAAAATTCATTTTTGGCTTTGCAAAAATTATCAAACCATTAAATGATATGCTAAAGAAGGATGCTAAAGTCTCATGAAATGAGGAATCAAAGAAGGCCTTTGAGGACATCAAAGAGGCAATTAATCAAGCCTCAGTCTTGACATGTCTAGACTTTTCAAAAGACTTTTTCCTTTACCCTTTTTCCTCTAATCACACTATTGATGTTGTTTTAACTTAGAATATAGATGGGTGTGACCATCCAATTGCTTTCATGAGCACTAACTTGAAAAATATTGAGTTAAATTGTCCTTTAATTGATAAACAAGCTTTTGCATTAGTTAAAGCCATCAAAAAATTTAGGCATTACATTCTTATGAATAAATTGCATGTCATTCTACTAAATCTGACCATTAAGTTAATGCTAAGACAATGTGAACTTGGAGAGAAAAGAGATAAGTGGATTCTTATTCTTCAATAATATGACATAGAGATGAAGACTACAAAATTGGTAAGTTGTCAAGGTCTAATTTAAATGATTGCCAATTATAGCCCTAAACTAAGTATTAGACAAGTTGATCAATATAATTTTAAACCTAATGACTGGTATGATCCCATTATTTACTTACTTATTAATGGCACTTGTTGTACAGGACTAACCAGGGATTAGAAAAGAGCCCTAAGGCTCAAAGTAGCTCACTATTTGATCAAGAATGGAATCCTATACTGAAAGAACTTTGAAGGTGTGTACTTAAGATGTGTATCCAAAGAAGATCCATCCGATATCATGAACATGTTTCATGAAAATTTGGAAAGTTGGCATCCCTCTAGAAGGACAATAACTTAAAATATCCTTAAGGCTGGCTACTATTGGCCCACCATCTTTAAATATGCTCATAAGCATGTGAGGGAATGACATTCATGCTAGATTTTCAACACAAAAGAGATAAAGATAGTCATGCCTTTACAACTAATCATGATTGACAAAAATTTTGCCCATTGGGTGTTAGAATTCATTAGAGTCATCAACCCCAACTCATTAGGTCACAAATATGTTCTAATAGATACTGACTATTACACTAGATGGATTGAAGTAGTGGCTACCAAATAGTGTAGAATTGAAGAAGTGATCAAGTTTTTAGAAGAAAACATATGCACAAAATTTGGGACTCCAGTCTCTTTGGTATGTGATAATGGGTCTGTATTCATATCCATAGAAATGATAGAATGGGCATGTGATAATGCTATTATCCTCAATTTCTCATCCAACCATTACCCTGAAGGTAATGGAGTGTTTGAATCAATGAACAAGAACTTGATGAAGGCAATTGATAATTTTGATATAGACAAACCTAGAACATGGCATAAGTTCCTCAAATATGCCCTTTGGTTAGATAGAACAAGAATCAATTAGGCCCTTAAAGTATCTACCTTATTATTGGTATATGGCCAAGATCCCATATTATCCATCACACTTAAGCTACCAACTTATAAGTTTATGAAAGATTATATAGAAGAAGACCAAGAATTTTCAAACTCAAGGCTACTTGACATAGTATAGATGGAGGATGCTTGAGAAGAATATTTTGATAACTTTAGTAAGTACCAGACCATAGCGAAAAGGTAGTTTGATAAGCGATAAAAGGTCAAAGTGTGCAAGAAAGGAGAATTAGTTCTTCTTTGGGACAAGGCATCTGAACCCAAGGGAAAACATGGTAAATTCACACCTCTATGGATTGGTGGCCCCTATCAGATTACATAAACACTTGGAGATAACACCTTCAAACTGAAAGATCTACAAGGAGCAAGGTTCACACTACCCACCAATGGGCAATATCTCAAGCATTAATTTTATGCTACTCCACCTGGGATCTTCATGTAGTAAATCTATAAGGATGGTTAGAATTAATGTAGGTATTATATTTTAGCTCCCTTTTGTCCCTTTCCTTCCTGTCCCTTGTTTGTACATAAGTTTGTATATATTTACTTTCTTTTCTTTTTCTTCTTGCTTTGTTATTTTTTATTGTGTGTTTACTTTCTATTGTGTGTTTGATTTATATTGATTTATTCCTTTCTTATAATAACTTATTTTGGACAACCCTCAGCCCAAAGTTCACTTGATTGATCAAAGAACTTTGCAAGTTCAAAAATGTAGGTATGGATCTTAAGCATGTGATGACCATGGGATTGAAATATGAGCTTGATGTTATAATTTAGAGAAACAAGTAAGGACTAGTGAATAATTTAACTATTCCATAAGGAATTAAACATTGTTTTAATATAAAATTTGTTTTAAGAAGAATTTTAGTTTTAGAATGAAATCTTAAATTATTAAGGCACAATCATGTTTTCACTTAACAAATATCTTTACCTCAAACAAAGTTTGCAACCATAGATGATTATCTAAAGATCAGACACTTGACCAAATCCTTAAACCTAGCTATCTTGGTTCCCAACCTTGGCTAGAAATCCCAAAAGATCTAAAAATACAAAAGAAATATTTTATTGCAAAATCAAAATCTTTTCAATCAAAGGTGATTTTGGTGATCTCCACCAAGGCTATGGATGCCTGACTGGTAGTGGAGCAAGGTCATGAATGGAGCCAAAGACATCTTTTTCAGGGCTATGGACACCTAGCTGGTAGTAGAGTAATGCTCAAGCCTTCTCTAAACTAAGAGAATGATGCTTAATGAGTATCCAAACATGTTTCAAGTCAAGGTTAATGATTATAGACTTGAAACCTAGAATTTGTCCCCTAAATCTCATGGTAAATAGTAAATGGAATCAAAGCACACACACGACGTGGATATGTTTTAATGTTTAATCCTAATTTTGTAGATGCAAAGTTTGTTTCAACCATGAAATAATCTTAATAATGGCATTGGTTAGTTGGAATAAGTGACCTAGTTATTTTCTTGAACTGGAGTCTTTAAGTTCTAACATATTGCTATGTTTCCCCCAAAAATCACCATTTATTGAGGTCAACATACCCCCATTTCTAAAAAGTAGGGATCTTTATGAAAATCTGAACCTTAACACTAAAAAATTGACATGTTTTTTAGATTATTTATATTTAAAGATCATCCACGCCTGACAAGGGTGGCCTATTTGTTCATGATCCTACTTTAACTTCACCTAATATTGCTAACAGTGGATCTTCATGCTTCAGTTTCATGAGACCCTCATTGAGTGGATTACACTTAAATTTTATAAATTAATCCTCATTCAAGATTTTACTAACCTTTGATCTATAGGAACTCAAGATTAAATCCATGTTCTGAATGCCTTGAAACCCTCCTTCAAAAACCCTTACTTAGATCCTTTAGTTTAAATCCAAATTTCATGGGAGCAAAATTGGTGGGAGCACTTTAAAAAATGAAATAAGCTAAGTTTTATTTTTATGATAAAAATTAATCATGTTTTTTTAAAATATGACCAATCCCTAGCCTAAAAATCATGTTTTGTCCCTTTATATTTCACCCTCCTTTATTCCCTTGTGTTTTAAAATCGAGTCTAACTTTCATGTTTGTAGGGTCCTTTACTTTCCTAGCTCAGCCTCACTTTATGTTTCATGGTCCCTCTTAGTACCTAGCCTAAAATATTAGTCTTAAGGTCCCATTCATGTTTTCAACATAAATGAAACCATATCCCTAAGACTTTAGCCTAAGTTTTTATGTTGTCTCAATCTTTAACTGAAATATCTTGCTTCTTCGTAGTATTGACCGTTCACACTTCATCAGGAAACATTGATCAGACAGAGTGAAAGAGACTTAAAAAAAGGCTTTGATCCATTGATCCAATCTTAATCGATCACTCAAATCATAATCAATGATTTTTGGGAACCCATACAAAAATCAACACTCTACAGACTCTTCACAAGGTTGATAGAGTCAAAGCTCAGGAGCCTTGCAAAATTTCCATGTGGCACTCATGTATTCAAACTCAATATCAAAAGGACCTTGGGATTAGATCTTGCATTAAGATTTTTAATTATTCATGGGGTCATAATTTTATTATGTTTTAAAGACTTAGGCTTATGACTTGTCTAATTTTTATATACAACCCTAAGCTAAGTCGATCCATTTTATGACTACAGGGACCAATAGTGTGCATCTATTTGTATCATGATCTATGGTTTGTACTTACTCATATGAGATAATCTAATGGAGCATATTAAACCCAAGATTTTATGGGACCAACTACATTTAGAACTTAAATTTGACACTCTTATACCCATCATTTGATGGCCATAAGGCTGTCATTAACATTAATAAAACCATCAAATTTTATCCCCATATGAAAACTTATTAGATCTTAATTTTGATTTTTGTGTGAATATCATTAACACTCAAGAGGATATCATTAACATCTGCAAGAATATCAAAAATTATCTCAAGATCCAATTTTAATCAGAGGATAAATGTGATTAAAGACTTGCATCTCAATGGAAAAATTGATCTTCCATAGATTAAGCTAGTTTGTTTAAAGCCATGTCTAGACTCAAGATCCTTATAACTAGGTTTAGATTTTCATACGTTAATCTTGAATATCATTCTATAATCTAGTCATATTTTTAAACATTGACCTAAACCTTATTCTATATATGCCCCATGGTCTTTTGAACCTAGTAGGCTTAGTTTAACGTAAGTTCTCATTACCATAAAACTTGGATTAAAACTTTTAATCTAAAATTTTATCATTTTTATTAACATGATAAAAATCTAGGTTAAAACCTTACATTATATCTTTTTGTTATTTGAGCCCCCCTTTTAATGTGTTTTAAACATAGCCTCAAAAAAAACTTTGGCCTAAAGTTTATTTCATGTTTATTAACACAAAATAGAACTATAGCCTAAAGTAGTTAGCTTAAGTTCTTTATATGTCCTGATACTGATTAAATTTCATGTACATTTGCAGGATCTATGACTCATGTATGATCAAACAAGAAAGATCAGACAGTGCAAAACCAAGATGGACTTTTCAATAAAGCTCTAGGTAAGCACGATACTACCACATGGTAAAATCACATTAACACATAGACTAGAAATGTGCAGAGCTTCAAATACCTATAAAACTACCAAGTGGCACAACTATGAAGCTTGATATAGACAAGGACCAATAACATGCAAGTCTTGGGATCAAGATCAATGGTCTACATTGATCTATGCATGAAGATTAGACAGTGAAAAATGAAAGGCAAATTTTATAAGGCAATGACTCATTCTTTAAAATCATCATGAAAAAGTGCCATAAAAATTGCTAGTAGGATGCCACATAGATGCCACATGGGCACAAGATAATAAAACTAGAGATTTTATGGGCTCAAAAAAGCAAATGTATAAATGAAAAATTTTAAATCAAATCTAAGGCATAAATTTTACTAAGTCCAAGTAAATTGTTTCCATTGAAGTTGTAGAAAAGCCCTAGCCTCTTCTTAAATCCCTAATTCAATCCTGAATTAACCACAGTCAAACTAGAAAGAACCCAATTTTCATCTGAGTAAATGAAAATTGATCTAGAGATAATTTGTATACCACTGGTGAGTTATTTATAAAACTCACAGTCATGGTAACCCAAAATCAACATAGGGCCCACCATCTAGTTGGAAATATAATGTTTCATATGAATTTTGTAATATTTAAAAAATGGAATATTCTCTTGTAAAGGCATGTGAAATTTTTTTAGCACATTTACCTAAAGGTCAGGTCATTTGGAAAACTCTAGTGTATTCTAGAAACTTCATAAAAAGGATAGTTTTCCTTACTCTGCACACTTGTAAGTTGATGCAACTGACAGACATGCTTCCTTACATTCTATAAAAGGAGCATTGTCTATTATAAAAAGGGGAGAGTTTTAAGAGATAAAACTACTTTGTAACTTTTGGAGCAATTTAATATAAGTAGGTAATACTTTAAAGTTTGTCTCAATTATTTGTGTGAATTATTATTATGACTTTTCTCTCAATTGCCTATTATAGGTCTTAGATTCAAAGGGCTTTTAAGAATTCTTGAAGTGTATCTTCAATATAGGGTTGCTAATTTGGGCCAAAGCTATATTAGTTGAATTTATTTAAATTTGATTTATTTTATTTACTCTGCATAAAGATGTGAAAATTCTATTTGATTGCAATAGTAGATCTTTAAAGCAAAATCAATTCTTACTTGTATTTCTTCATATTATCCTTAGATACTTGCCTGGTGTGTAGTGGGATTTAAGCATATGCTATTTTAAATTATACATTGTTTAAATGCATGTTCCACTAGAATTCAAGCCTTGTCATGATGTTTGAGACAAAGATCAATAATCACATACTTTCTTCCTACCTTAATTTTCCTTTTTACTTCTTTTTTAACCAGATCACCTTGGTTTAAGCCCCATTATAAATATTCATTTAGATTAATCTTTAGTGTAGAGTTTGATCATAATTCACTAATAATTCATACTTTGCATAGATTTTTTTAAATGGACCATGGTGGCTCCCAACCACCAATCAATATAAATATTATGGAATAGTCTACTTGATTTACCTTAATTTCATCAAAGATAATCCAATTATCATAACCTAAAACTCATGCTTTGAATTTATTGAATTATAAAATGAGAAGTGTTATTTAAACACTAAGAGCATCTTTGATATACATAGAGTCATCAATAAAATTCTAAGTATCATAAAAGTAGGAACTAACAATAAATGTTTAGAAGGTATGTGAGGGTGCCAAGTGTCACATTCACAGGAGCTTGTCAAAGATAAAGTTTGAGATTTTCAAAAGATAAAATAGTGATCATGTGATCATGAAATAAATATATAATAGAGTGAGTGGACACAATGGGATCAAGTGCTTGATGTTTAATGACATAGAGGTGAGTTAAAGACTGAGTTAATTTGATGATATTGATAGAGTTTATTCATTATAAAGTCTTAAGAAGCAATGAGATTAGACCAAGTACTTGAGGTTTAATGACAAGCAGAGATAAATTTTGTGCTACTTCAAAGATATAATGGCATGTGGGAGCTCAGATCAAAATATCCAATGGACGCATTTTAAATTTGAAACATTAAAACCCAAAAGCGTACAAGGATCCAATAGAGCACATGAGCATGTCAAAACTTGATCTAATGGATACTTTTAAAGTTGATAAAATTAAATGAGGATCATAAAATCATGGCATGAAACTTATAATCAATGGTAAGTATTTAAATATTTGGTTATCACAATGGTCAAGTGGAGGACCATGTAGGAAAGATGCATTATACAACATAGAAAATGATATAGATTATTGTGATTGATCAAATTTGTGTAATATGGAATGTGCATAAAAAAAGATCCAAATATATGCTAAAAATAGTAATGAGATAAATAATCATCGTGTTGGAGCATGAAATCAAAACGTGGGAAACGTGTTGTTAAATAAATATGAATCTAGTCCCAAATTAGCATTATGTGTTAAGAAAACAAGTGTGAACACATAAAAGATGTGAAACCTAGATCAAATGATTATATATATGTCATATAGGATACAATTTGAAGTTGTTAAAGTGGTTGAATTATGTCATATATTAAATTTAGAGACACAAATGAAGAGGGGTAGAGTGGAAGAGAAGAGAGAGATGAAGACAAGAATTTGAGCAGTTATAGAATAGACTTGTAACAAAGAATTTGAATTAGATTCATTTATGAATAAATATTGTAATTTGGAGTTGTATCTCTATATTTTGAATTAAGATTTGATTGGTGGGTACCATAAGATAAACTAAGTTGGTGCTTAGTTAGGGATTTGGTGCTTCCTTAGAGTAGGTGCTCTTAAATTAGGGGATTGGTTTTCCTTAGGGTCAGTGCCCTTAAATGTTGTAACCAATGAGGTTTTTATTGTGAAGCTAGATTAGAATAGTAGATTTTAGTATTTATTTCTCATTATGGCTTTTCCCATATTGGATTTTCCATGTACATATGGTGTTGTGTCTATTTGTGTGTATGTGATCTCTACATATATTTTTAATCTACATTAATTTTTTTTTAAAGGATTAAGTTATTCAATCTACTAATTCAACCCCCCTTAGTAGATAGTTGTGTTCCAATAATTAGTATCATATCCCTAGTTCCTTAGAAGAAGCTTAATCAACTCAGGTAGATCTTGGATGGTGAACACAAATGGCTAGTCAAGAAGTCTCTTCCTCAAATAAAACACCTCTCTTTGATGGATCAAACTATGCATTTTAGATCATTAGAATGGAAGCATATTTATATTCATTAGGGTTTGATGTATGGATGTCTATTACAAATGGATATACAACTCTTGATAAAACTCCTACTGATTAGGCTACCAAGAAAGCATATGAGAATAATTCCAAGGTTAATAATGTTATTCTATGTGGTTTGTCTAATTTAGAGTTTGTCAAAGTGATGCATTATCAAAATGCACAAGACATATGAAACAAATTAAATACCATAAATGAAGGTGATGACAAGGTAAATAAGGCTAAGATATAAACATTCAAAGGTAAGTTTTAAATCCTTAAAATGAATAAAGAAGAGAAAAATTTAGACTACCTCCTTAGAGTAGATGAAATAGTCAATGCAATTAGAGGCCTTGGAGAAGAGATAAAATATCTGATCATTGTCAAAAAGGTCTTAAGATCTTTTCCATCAAGATATGGCTTAAAAATCTTTGTAATAGAAGAAGCAATAGATTTGGATAAACTCATTGTTGATGAGTTGCATAGAACATTCATAGCCTATGAGATGAGAATGGGAGAAAAAAATACCTTCAAGAGGGAAGCTACATCCAAAGCATCCAAACCAGTAAAGTTAGAAGCACCTAAATCTAGATCTGAGGAGATTATGAAGAAGAAGCCAACTTTTTTATAAGATTAAGAAGAGGGTCTAGAAAGTATAAAGTTAAGTTACCCTTTAAATTCTTTAATAATGGTAAGGTAGGATATTTTGCTACTAAATTTATAACAAAAATTATAACTCTAATCAAGAAGAAGATAGTAAAAGGGTGAAACCCCACTTTTCTAAGATGAATAACTTCTTCAAAAAAAATAAAGGCATGTGCACAAAAGAATATAGTGATTCATTAGATGATTATGATAGTTATAATGATGACCATGACTGTGCCTTTGTGGTTGAAGAAAAGGAAGTCATATCCATGACATTAGGATTAAATTTTGTGGATTAAAAAGAAGTTGAAGACTCAGATGAAGAATAAGGATAAGTGGATCTAGAGTGTGAACTCATATGTGCTCTAGATGAAATTGACAAGCTGAGAAAAGAGAACTCAAAACATAAGAATCTTAGATAAAAGTAGATTGAAAAAGTGTCCAAAAGTCCTAAAAAATATGATCAGATGGTGGTTATCCTAAAGACACAATTTTAAGACGCTAAAATAATAGAATATGTATTCAAACTTGAACTATAATCTAAATCTAATGAATGCTTGAAGTTAGAAGTAGAGATAGTGGATTTTAAAAATCTAAAGAACAAATAGACAAAGGTCTAAAGCTGAAAAGAGGTTCAGTAATTCTTGATGAGTTGATCAACTCTCAAAAGCCATCAAAAAATAAATATAGTCTTGGTTTTGAAAAAGGTAAAA
The DNA here is from genome assembly GCA_037957365.1 of Torreya grandis. NCBI lineage: Eukaryota > Viridiplantae > Streptophyta > Pinopsida > Cupressales > Taxaceae > Torreya > Torreya grandis. The sequence goes on along the minus strand of JARHVA010000246.1, from coordinate 3,999,250 downwards.
TTCCCATAACTAGTACATTTGCAAAATTATATGACAACTTCAAAATAGGAGAATCAAGAGCAAAGAAAAAGAAAGCTTGAAAAAATAAAAAGATAGACACAAGTACTACTGATGTGAAAAAAGATGAAAGAGAAAATAATCTTAAATAAAGGAAGAATAGTAATGATAAAATCTCTACAAACTCAAGAAAGATGCAGAACACAAAGGTAGCTGATGCAGATGGTTACATAAGGGTGAGAGACTTGAAGAAGCCAATGTTAAGAAGAACTCCTCATCTTACACAAAAAATTACTATGACCAGGTATTCCTCATTTTTATATGGTTATTGTTATACCTATAATCATTTTGTTCCTAGGGATAGTGAATGTAGAGTTATGACTAAAAGGAGAACAAACTTTGTAAGCAAAAATACATTTTCTCCCTTGTTAGATATAAATGTAGTATGTTATAATTGTAATAATTTTGGTCACATAACTAAACAATGTAAAAAAAAGCTTTATAAGACCAAAAATACCAAGTGAAAAGAAAGGCATGCCTCCTAGTGTGAGCAAAGGTTCTCAAGTCTATGAAAAAGGTAAAAATAATCCAAATAAGAAACCCAAAGATGTGTGGAAAGTGAAATATAAATATATGATTGATCAAACTGCACTCTATTCTAAGGAGAAAAAATTATGGGTAATAGATAGTGATTTCTCAAAACATATTATTGGTGACAATATGAAGTTCATCAAACTAATAAAATGTAAGGAAGGATTTTTTAACTTAGGAGACAACACTGTAGTAAAGCTCTGAGGTGAAGGAACCTTGAATATAGATGGAAATCTACCTACACATGATGTCCTTTATGTTGAAGGATTGAAACATAATCTAATAAGTGTCATCCAAATGTGTGACAATGGGTATAAGGTCACATTCAATGTAGAAGTCTATAAGATAAGGAGATCTAGAAGATAAGTTACAAAAGGGAAAAGAACTAAAAGCAATATTTCTAATCTTAGTGAAGTGAATGGTACTAGCTACCTGATAGGAAAGATTGATGAGAGTTGGTTATGGCAAAGAAGAATGAGCCATGTTAATTTTGATAACCTAGTAAATGTGAGCTCAAATAAGTGTGTTAGACACACCTAATATAAATAAACCTATAGACACTACTTGTAAATAATGTAAACAAGGTAATTAGACAAGGGTCAGATTTCAAATATAATAGTATGCAACTACAAAACCTTTAGAACTAGTTCATACTGATCTTTGTGGTCCTACTAAGATAAGAGGATCTATAAGAGAAATATACTCCATTTTATTTGTATATGATTATTCACGAATGACATGGGTAACCTTTTTGAAGGATAAGTCTTAGGCATTTGAAAGATTCAAGATCTTTAGGGCCATGGTAGAAAATGAGATTGGATGAAAAGTCAAATGCTTAAGATTTTATAGAGGTGGATAATTCACCTCAAATGAGTTCATAGATTACTATGACAATCATGGAATAAAAAGACATTAATCTATAGAAAGGACTCTATAGTAGAATGGAGTTGTTGAAAGAAAGAATAATACAATCAAGGAGATGACAAAAATAATGCTAAAAGAGTCCAAGTTACTTGATGGATACAAAAGAGAAGTAGTCCAAACAATAGTATATATCTTAGATAGAGTTCATCTAAGGGTAAATAGTGACAAAACTCCCTATTAACTATGGTATGGAAACCCTGCCTCTGTTAAGTACTTTAGAGTGTTCGGTATCAAATGCTACATTAGGAGAAAATAAGATAAGTTGGGAGGCTTTGAATTAAGATGTGATGAAGGAATATTTCTTGGTTGTTCCACCTAGAGAAAAACCTACATATGTTATAAAAAAAGGTTACACAAGATTGTAGAGAGCATCAATGTCAAGGTTTAAGAAGGCTTGAAACATGTTAAACATGATAGAGAAATATGAAATGAAGAATCAGATTATGAAGAGGAAGTAGTTAATGAAGAGTATGAGGAAGTAAATGAAAAGGCACATACAAGATTTGTTCAAAAGGATCATCTTATAGAGAAGATCATTGACAATAAAAATGGAGTTAAAATAAGGAGAATAGTTTTAATGAATAAAGAGCAAGTAAGTTTTTCTCTATTATCTAAAATTGAGCCTAAGAACTATGTTAAAGCTAAAAAGGATGACAATTGGCTACAATTCATGGAAGAAGAACTAAGCCAAATTGAAAAGAACAAAACTTGGGAATTAGTTCCAAGACCTTCAAACAATAATGTAATAGGTATAAAATGGGTATTTATAAACAAGATCAATGAGGATGGAACTGTTATAAGGAATAAGGTAAGATTGGTTTGCAAAGGATATGCATAATTTGAGGGCATATATTTTGAGGAAACATTTTCTCCAATTTCTAGATTGGAAGATATAATAATATTTATAGCATTCTCTATTTATAATAAGTTCAAATTCTATCAAATGGATGTTAAATTTTCTTTCTTGAATGAGAACCTAGAAGAGGAAGTCTACATAGAACAACCTGAAGGTTTTCAACTATCAGAGGAAGAAGATTATGTGTACAGAATGAAAAAAGCTCTGTATGGTCTAAAATAGGCTCTTAGAGTATGGTATTCAAGATTAAACTAGTACTTGAAACAACAAGGATTCAATAAAGGCTATGCAGATAACAATATGTACTTCAAATTTTAAGGTGAGCATACATTAATTATTTTTATATATGTAGATGACATAATTTTTGGTGGTAGTAACAACAAACTGTGTAAATAATTTGCTACTCAAATGCAAAATGAATTTGAGATGTCTATACTTAGATAACTTTATTTCTTCCTAGGTCTACAAATAGCACAAAATGATGAAGGGATATATAAATATCCCAAACCAAGTATGCTAAGGAAATGCTCAATAAATTTGGAATGAAAGATAGCTAACTAGTAGGTACTCCCATGATTACTAGTTGTAAGTTGATAAAAAAATGATGAGTCCCTTGATGTAAATTAGACTTTGTGTAGATCAATTATAGGTAGCTTGTTATACCTAACTACATCAAGCCATAATATCATGCAAGCAATATGCATGGTTGTAAGGTTTCAAGCTTATCCTAAATAATCACATGTCAATGTAGTGAAAAGAATATTTAGATTTATAAAGAGTATAATTAACTATGGCCTATGGTATCCCAAAGGTGAATATTTCACTTTGAAAGCATATAAAAATTTTGAATGGGTAGGAAGTGTGGATGATAGAAGAAACCCTAGTGGTGGTGCATGTTTCCTTGGAAATAGACTTGTTTTGTGTCTGAGAAAAAAACAAGATTCAGTTATTATTTCTATAGTAGAAGTAGAATATGTGGTGGCAATATCATGTTGTACTCAAGTCTTCTGGATGAAATAAACACTCAAAGACATCAAGGTAGAGTAAAAATCACCTATATATATTCTATATGACAATTCAAGTGTTATTAACATATCAAAGAATCTAGTGATGCATTCCATAACTAATCACATATCAATCAATTATCACTTCTTAAGAGAAAAGGTTATAGATCAAGAGGTCATAATGGAGTATGTGCCAACTTAGGATCAAGTTGTTGACATATTCACCAAACCTCTTCCCAAGGAATAATTTGAGTGTCTGAGAAAAAAATTGGGAGTGGTGGATCCTACATCACATCACTAGATCCTAGTGATAGGGCATGAGTCCAGGGGGAGTATCATAGAAGTTTTGTCAATCCCTAGAAGAAGAGAGAAAAGGCAATATAGGTATGCATATTTTTTTAATTTATATTGATTTTATGGTTGCATATTCCTAAACAAACTCCTTTATCTGATAAAGGGGGAGAAAATTTTAGATAAATTTTGAGAATTTTGGAGTCCTTTTTCCATTGATGTCAAAAGGGGAGAAAAAGTGCAAATGCTCTCTATAAAAGTTTGAGAGAGTAGAACATGTGTCCAAGTTGAGTTTATGAAAATGTTCCATTGAATAAGGGGGAACAAGTTTGGTATGAATAGTTTTAACTCAAGTTCATCAGAAGCCACTGCAAGCAATCCTAGAGAAGGATCAAAGTATTATAATATCAGAGCATTTAATTTGTCATCAATGATAAAGGGGGAGATTGTTGTCCATATGATTGTCATTGATGTCAAAAGAGGAATTATTTTATTTTTTGTCACTTGGATTTACACCCTTTGATGATATTAAAATATCTCCTCATCCAAGTGGCACAATGGAAACACCTCTAGGCTTGTGGGTAGCCTAAGAGATGAGGTGAATCTCTAGATAGGGCTAGCTCCCTTGATGTACCACTTTAAATTGTAACTACTACTAAAATTGGGGAGTAAAAAGGGAGAAGTATAACTAAAAGAAAAATAATATAAAGGATCTGATACACCAAATAACATGATGACATCTAACCATATGCATATTACACTTGAAATCAAAGGTCAAATTGAACCTACACTTCTCCAATCTTCATCTTCTCACATCAATGTTACATTGTGAGGTTATGGATGAATGTGAAAAGTTAGGAGAACTAGAAAAGAGGCCTATAATGGAACTAATGAATAGAATAACTCACTTAAACCATGAAAAACTCCTATAACACTTCACATGTCCTACAAGAAGAGGCTACAAATAGATGAAAGGATGGAACAACATGCTAAGGAATCCATAGTTTTCACTAAGTAACATTCACCATCCAATTGAACACACTAATAAAATTAATAAATGAGGTAAAAATTATTTTTAGTATTGATTAAAATTTATACATTTGATCAAGGATTCACCATACTCAGGAGGAACATCCCCTTAAATGGCCAAAATGGCTAGTTCTTATAAAACTTGTGAGAGAAAGAAGAAGAGAGAAGTACAAGGGTCATAAGGACACTTTTCAAGATGACATAAGGAGTTACTTGTGCATGTGGAGAGGGTATGTGATGAAAAATGTAATGTTTTGAGGTACAAATGTTAATCCAATTCATCAACCTCATGAAAAGTGGTAAGAAACTCCCCATTTTGGCTTAGAAAAACTACCCAAATGATTAGCCATGTTTAAACACCTTATAACTAATTAGGATCAGGTAAAATTATTTTAATGAAGTATAAGAAAATAAAAAATACTTATAAATACTTAATTTATATGCATGGTCATCTGGAATCAACTAGAATGGAGTGATCATCATCTAATGTCTAAAAAACTACTCTTTCATGTACCCTGCAAACTTGGCCTCAAAATTAGCATCAGTTTCTCATTAAAATCCATGGGAGGAAGTGAATGACAATTTTAAATTCCATATATGGCCTTGGAATCATTAGGGATAATTTAAAATCACTTTCCCTTAGATTTTTCACACTTTTCACTAGCTTGTCCAATAGGCCAATTTTGACTAAGTTGAAGCACCTGATTTGGACACTTATGAGATATTTCAAGGAATTATAGTGATATTGGTATTTATATTAAGTCTTAATATTTTCATACATTTTATTTTCACTTCTTGAAACCTCCTAAAACATGTAAAACATAAAAAATAGTGAGAAAATGCCTATTTTTTCCTCATCCATACAAGTTTAAATAGCTAGTTGGCATGTGAAGGAGCTGTAGTGAGTCCTATAAGATTATAATATCTAATTTAGTCAAAATTTTCCATTATATTTCATCTCCAACTCTATTTTCTCCATCGGGTCTTGGTTGAGGGTTTAATAGGGTTTTAGGTTTGTTTTCCTTCTTAAACATTATTCATGAAAGTTCAACATTGGAACTGAAAACAAAATCCAAAAAGTAGTTTTTAAATATCCCCTCCATCTCCTTTAAATGTTTTGTCATCCATGCAAATCCTCATATGAGATATGAACACTTAAAGTCACCTATTTGAGCTCTTCCTTTCATTCCAACATACCTAACAATGGTCTCAAGACAAAATTGAGTCTCCTAAGGCTTTATTTTCAAGTTTGAAGTTTTAACATACATAATTTCACCCTAGTATCATTATCCAATGAATTGGAATGCTCACTAAAATATATAAGTAGAAGTGGCTCTTCATTTGAACACTAGGTCTAACTATGTCCAATAGGCTTACCTATAACCTTTGCTCAAAATTACCCCTTTTTATTATTTATTTTCATCCACATATATTTAACATATCTAATTTAATCTCACAAACATGATCAAACATATCATAATTTTCAAGCAAGGTTATAGGTGAAGATGTCCTCTCATTTGGGCTTTAGGCCTCACCATGCACAACTAGCCTATTTAAAACTTTGTAGGTTTAGACATTTTATTGAGATTACTCATTATTAGATATGTTTTCATGATTTTTAAGGTGTATTCCATCCCACTACATCTATTTTCAAGGTCAAAACAATCTTTGGCTCATCCTTCTATACATTTTTCGTTAAACCTGCAAGGTTTGTTCTTAAGGGGAGTGCCCCCTATCTGAGACAAAATAGGGGGTACTCCCATTATGTTATTAGTTAAAATAAATTATATATGGGAATATATTGGTTTTAGTTTTTATTTAATCCAATTTTTATCTCTTTTATATGTCAATTGACCATCCAACTCTCTCAAACTCCAAAATTGGCTACTTAAAGGCAAACTGTGTGTAAGATCCCTTCAAATTGACTATGTATAATATATTCAAGGTATTTAATTTATTGTATATTCACTTATTAGGGTGATATAATAATTAATAATTTTATAACACATTAAAAACTATTTCAAACATGTACATACTTCTTATATTATGCTTGTACCCCTACCTAATCCAAAACATATGACAAACCCTGACTGTGTTTTGCTTGTTGGTACCATACATATATGTATACTTGTATGTTTTAGCTTGTGAAAAGTTTTTATAAAATTATCCTCAATACCTTTGTATCATTATATACCTGATTTAAACCATTTTCTTCATGTTTTTTCACTTTCCACACTCATATCAACAAACTTGTTTATTGTTGCCACAGTCAACTATGTTGAGATAAGTAGGACTCTGCAGGTGTAGTTTCCACTTGGAAGGTATTTCATATCATCTTATGATAATTTTAGGTTTTAATAAGTAATTTTTAACCTTTATATTTCCTTTATCCATTTATTTTTCACACTTAGGCTTGAAACATTACCTTGATACCTTGATAGCTACCAGCACAGTTATTTAGTTGGTTGTAGATGCTCATAGAGCTTTTGAGAGGTTTGTACAGGATCATTCACATTGTTTGGAGATAATTAGGTATTTTTAGAATTATTTTAATATATTAATCATGTTATACACTACCAACACCAAGCCTCCTCACTCTTTTTGCTCACTATCTGACTAAGACAAACCCTATCCTTTAGGCCTACCTATAGGTTACATTATATGTAATGAGCCTGGATATGGTGGGTAGAAACATTTATTGAATATTAAATTTTAAATTATAATTATTAAAATTCCATTCTCCTTTTATATCCTTAAACCTCACCAAAACATCAATTTAGCTTATTGTTTGCCCTATTTGCTATAGGTGGGCACTTTTCGTATAAGGGATACTTGTAGACACTCATGAAACTATACATCAACCCATTCTGAAGGTCTTCATGCCATTATGTTTAAAATTTAATATATTAAAATACCTTATCCATGATATAATTCTTTTTTTCTCTTATGATGTCTAATTTCATTCAAGTTTTCAATCTTGTAGAGATGACTTCAAGAATTCAATATGTTTTAGACAACTTTGAGCCCCCAAAACATCACCCTCCACCCATATTATTGAGCTCATCCTTGGCATATTTAATCTCCTATATGAATTATATCAAACTCATTTATTTTTATAAATTAAATGTGTTTAAAAAAAATTCATAGGTTTCCTATAGAAACCTCTTGGACCTTTGTTTCGCCAAATAAGGGACTGGAGGCTTGAAATAGTCTTTTCACCTTTTGAGATAATCTCCCATCTTGTGCATCCACTTAGCACTAAAAACAAGTATATCATGGTATTTAAATCATGATAATACCTTAATAATTGTGTCAATACATATTTAAACTTTAATATATGGCCTTAATCTCTCTACTAGGTCACCTGTAAGTGCACATTTTGAATATGCAAGCAATGAAGAGAAATTTGGGCAATGTGTGAGTTTTAGACCTCAAGGGGTAGACTTAGACAATTTAAAATTTTTGAAAATGTTTATTTTCATAATTTGATATTTTAAAATAGTTAAAAAATCCTTTATTAAATGTGATTCTCTTTTTCAACCACATGTGTATGCACACTCCAATGGTAGACTATGTATATGTGTAGTCTATGCACGCAAACTATGAAGATTGTTTTAGAGGATGAAATTATAGGTGAAGGGAATAAAAATAACCTTGAAAACATGTAAAATACATTAAAACAATCCCTTTAAACTATGTTCATAGCATGAAGATCTTGGACATGGTGAAAAACTATCTGTAATCAGCATAGTACATCTTCCTATAACTTAAGGAAAATTTGCTTATATGAACACCATGGAACATGAAAATAAGAATGGGGAATATTTTAATATGGATTTAAAATCATTTTTAATAAATATTAATAATTGGTTCATATGTAAATCTCCAAACTAAGGTAAAACTTGTAGGGTTCATATATTAGTAGGTAGATTTACATAGTCAACTTGTTAGCAATGGTTCATAGAGCACAGTTGATCAATATTAAAAATAATTATATTAAAATTAAGGTATATGAGTGTGATATAACCTCCCCAAGGTGTTTTAGATGAAACCTTATGAGCTATCTGTATTATGCAAAAACATAAAGGTCACTTCAGTGTGTCTAAAAAACCAAGAAAGAAGAATAATCATTTTGGCCTCAAAATGACACTTCTAGATTAAATAAAACATGATAATGAGCATTGGTAATCTAAAGAGTCACATTTAAACCTTTTATAAGAGGCTTTACAAGTGCCAAACTCTTCCCTTTCTTTAAGAAAACTAACTTTTCTTCTAATGAACCTACAACTTTTAGTTAGAAATAGTGGCTTAAGACTTAATAGGACATATGTCACATGAAATCACCCATTTGGACCTTCATATTTCCCAAAAAACCTGTATAAATAATTAATGCACCTTTTTTGACCTCAAAATGACCTAAAATGATAGATAGACATAAAAACTAATTTACCAAAGCTAATATAGCATTAATTGACATCAATTGAACTATATTAAACCCCATGAAACTCATATTACACCCTCTATAAACTTATAAAATCAATTTTTTACGTATAGATGCCCCAATTTGACTAAAAAGTCAAATTTGGTCAACATTATCATTGATGTCAAAAGGGGCATTATGGATGTCATTGATGTCAGATGATTAGGTAGGATAGATGGAGAGAAGAGCATGTTTTAAATTTTCATAGTGTAAAGTTGTCATGATTTTATAGAGACCATTTTCAAACCACTTAAAGAGCAATTAATAGTAGATTTATTATGGGCTTTTTAAGAGTATCTTAAAGATATGGTCTATAGGTGTAGTTAAGTAGTGTTTTACTGTGTTTGGAAAACTAGGGTTAGTTTCTAAACAATAAATGGGTTGGATTAAGGTGTAAAATATAGTCAAGTATAATAAAACATATAATTATACCAATTTAACCAAATTAATTACATGGGAAAAATAAATGACTTATCTGGGCAAAATAGTCATCTGTAGGTTCCAGAATAGTCCAAAAACAATAAAAACAATTAGGAATAAGGATTCATTTATAAATTTTCAACTCAAATTTTCTATGGATAGGAGCACCAAGTTTAGATAGGAGCACCCATCACTATTATTCAAATAGGTGCAAATCACTATTATTTAGATAGGACCATTCATCACTGTTGTTTAATTTTAAAACTATTATTTATTTCAATTTTTTATTCTAGTATGGTCTAATTTTGGAGTCTTATAGGTGTCCTTATTTCTTCATAATCACCTATCTATGTCATTGTATGACCTATTTTCTTCTCAAACCCTAGGTATACCTACATACATAAAACAACAAACATATCAAAAGCACAAAGAGAAAAAAATAGGTTAGGGGAAGTATGATTGCATGATCTCAAACCCCTACTATTCTAATCATTACCTATATTAACCCTCAAGTCAAGGTTTTAGATCAAATGTCATTCTCCCTTAGGGAATGTGCATAATCAATACTCATGGTAAATGCAAGAATGAACTTTTTCCTAGGCCTTTCCTTTATCAAGCATGCAAATCTATGTGTGATGCAAAATTCTAAGCTATACTATTGACTAATTTTAATTATTTAGTGTGCCAAAGTAGTAAGTGATGGATATAAAACACCTTGTGAAGTCCTTTATATAATAAACTCTTTATTTTGAATTTGAGAGATTTATTCACACTAGATGAGATCAAAAAGATAAATAAAACTTAAGGGAGGTGCTAGGAAGGGTTAAATAACTATTAAGAAAGAAAAATGACCAGTAGAAAATAGCACTGGGGAGGATAGGAGCATTAAGCATTGTATTCCACTAGAATTCTTCTATTTGGGACTCAGAAAAATAGGTTGGGACTGACACAAGCCAAGTCTAGGGGTCTTTGGAGGTATAGATCAATTGACTAGGATAACAAAAACGTGAAAAAAGTGAGAAACAAGACCAAGACAAGAAAAACAAAGACATGGCTAGTGCAAACAAGGATCTTATTCTCCAGTCAGAGTTTCTTAAGAAGATTACTATGAAAAGACATTATATATGTGGTTTCTTGACCAATCTAGGGTGTATACATTTTCCCCCATTTTATTCTAGTGATGTAATGAAATGAAATACTAGAGTAAAACAAAGAAGAATAAAATGCATACCTGAACCTACCTATGTGGAGGTGAATGTGTTGCAAGGGTCCAACTCACTTCCTAGCTAGGTAAGTGGATGGAAAGACAAATAGTACTTGGAGAGAGAAGGAATCCATGGGGTGGATGCCCCTTGTATTGAATCTAAATGTATAATCTATGTATCATGGAGAAGGAGGGAAATTCTTGCCCCCTATGTTGAATCTGATTGAAGATGAGGAATACTTGAAGGCCCAAAACCAATGTTTATCCTTTGTCCCACATAAACTCATGTAATCTAGATGTATGTATAAAATATATATGCTGTGAAGAGCAAAATCTATCATGCCCCCACTCTAAATATCTAAATTTGAATTGAGAAGTGCTCAAAGGCCCAAAACCAATGTCTATCCTCTATCCTGCATAAACTCATGTAATTTATATCTAATTAATATAATGGACCAACCATTTTAGATGCCATATGATCTATCCTGGTGACAACCTGGGTACAACTAGGTGTAATCTAAAAATCTATTAAATGTGCATGAAGAGAATGACATGTCTTACCATTCCATCTGTATAATCTTGAGCGATGAAGAACATGAACGTATATGTCATGCCCCTAAATCTAATATGTTAGTAATGTATCTACAAAATCTGGTAATCTTTATAACCATATGTGATATTACATATCTTGCCATACCTCATGTGTAAATTTGGAGACCAAAACACTATGATATGTACTATGCCTATAATCTACTATCTAATTTTGTAACTACGTCATGTTGTATGTTTGAGATGTGTAGCATGTATATGTTCCCAAATCTAGTATCTAAGTCTCTATCTGTATCAAAATCACTATGAATCCATATAATCTAAACCACTATATCTGAATAGTCTGTGTATTTGTATTGAAATCACTATGAATCCATATAATTTAAACCACTATATTTGAATAGTTTATGTATCTATATCGATATCACTGTGAATCTATATAATCTAAACCACTGTATTTGAATAGTATATGTATTTGTAAGCTAAAAGTATATCCCTATGAATGTTTTGAGTAATGTTGAGTGACCCACATAATCTAAGTCACTGTATATCTCAACCAATCTAAGCTGAATCTGATAATCTAAAAGTTAAATGTGTAAGAACCATGGTGTATCCACTTATGAGAGTGGATGGGTATGTTGGGTACGTGTATAAATAAGAATAGTATGAATTATATGCCCATTTTGGGGATAGGGACAAAATCTATGATAGAGGAAATTGAGCCAAAAGTGATGACTAGTGGCATAGTAATAGAAACAAGGTTGGTATGTTGTGAATAGATTGAAATGTTGTTTGATTGATTAGATTGTGTTGTTGAGAGTGGAACACATTTTTATTGGTGATGACCAAGTCACATGTTTGGTTATAAGAGAAATATAGAAATGTTCATGCCATAGTAGGCATATAAGCTAGTAAGATAGTGAGGCGTGATCTCGAAGGTATCATTGTCATGATTTTATGGAAGGAAATGGTTTGAAAAATGGAGTTACAAGGTTCAAGTTATGGGAAAAATGGTATTTCATTTTGAAAAAAAAATTTAGTTAACATAGGAAATTAGATTGATTCTTGATTCATTTGTGCATTGACTAGGTTGAGATTTTGAGCTTTAGAGCTAGAAAAATGTCAAGGAGATGAGTACCTATCATGACACAATTCAATTAGTTTGCAGCCCAATATTAGGCTAGTGGTGATGTGACCCTAATAATTAGCTCAAACACATGGTTTTTATAAAATTTTAGGCCTTATTTTATGTTTTTGAGGGCTTAAAAGTAGCTTAGGAAGTTTTTTTCTATTTTTGGTGTTCTTATCCTGTAGTCTAGTGTTCCTATCCAAGGCTTCAATGATCCTATGTTTTTGGGGTACTCCTATCCAACATTATTATCCTTACTATAGCGTTATTGTCCAAGAGGAAAAAAATTTCTATGATGTTGCTTTGTTGTTTATTATTGTACTAGCTTGGATTTTAACTTAGTATTGTTGATTGATAGATATGTTATTTTTAGTGATGTAGGGAAAGGTGTGGATGAGAGAGTTCTATAGGGGCTGGGTGATGGAGACATTGAGGCTGATACCATTATCTATTAATGAGAGAATAGTTATGGATAGGGTGAGGTTGGGTCATGTGTGTGACCTAAGTAAAATGTAGTGGGACCCATATCTGATCATCACCTTATGCAAGAGGTGGAATACAAATACATGTACTTTCTAGCTTCTTAAAGGGAAGATGACTATGAATTTGGAGGATGTGTATCATATACTACATTATCAGTTAGTAGTTAGTGAGTGATGGTATAGGATGACATGGGTGCTAATGTGATTGATCATGCATCTTTTTACTTTATTGATATGCCCTCAATCACACATTAGAGATGTAGTGACATTGATGTGCTACTATCAATCATTGTGTAGTCTAATGTTTCACACTTGAAGAAGTGGTTGGCTATTTTGTTGGCATATTTTGTTCATGTGGATGGGAGCGAAGTATCTATTGCATAAAATATGCACATGATTATACACATTATGGAGGTATATGACACTATATTCTCATGGGGGAGGACTATGTTAGCCCACCTATATAAGGACCTATATTGGTTTACACTTGAGTCATTCAGTGGCAAGGTAATCCCGACAACCTTATTGTATTATTGGGCCTATGAACACATAGAAGTTGCGAAACTAATTGGATTACTAAAGGTAGAGTGGGCACCTCCATAGCCATTTGGGGAGTGGTGGACATTCATAGTGGCTATATAATCCCATGGGATGGACCCTTATAGGTAGGTTTTAGATATATTGGTGGTTGGCAACATCATATAGAGGCCTTATAGAGGATTTCCTAGGTGGCAGAGGATGGAGTAAATGTACAATCATGACCATTGGGTTGGATTATATGAGCACTTTCAGTATGAGCATGTGACTAGATAGTTTGGAGTACCACAAGATGTGCCCCTAGCAACATTGGTATGGGTGAAGAATGCTTGAGCATTTACAAGGGTAGGAGCTCATGCAAGTCCTACTAAGGTTGACCTTACACCATTACCTTTAGATGTAAGGGATATAATAATAGATATTCTAGATGTGGATAATGTTATATGTATAGATTCATATACCACATGGTGGTCTAGGCTTCAGTGAGCTTTATTATACCCTATTAATGTACGGGATGCTCTAAAGTGTGAGGATCTTAATCTGATCTAGATGATGGGAGGTAAGTAGTGATTATATTTGAACTATGTATAAAATTGTGCTTTTAGTTTTATTTCAATGTATATAACTAACTTATTGTCATACTTTGTGTTTAGGTGAAGTATGAGGTGCTCAATATGGAACACAAGCTACGGTAGGAGGTAGAGATGATGATTACTAAGAGACAGTAATTGAGTTGACACTCTGAGAGCTAACATAACATGTATCTGATGATGTGGTGGAGGGATTAATAGAATGAGTGATGGTCATAGCTAGTATCCAAGCCCATTTATTTGATAGGTATTTTATAGTGATAGATGCATATGTTAGGGTAGTAGGAGAGAGAGATGAGCTAAGAGCTAAGCTAGATAGGCATAGGATGCCCCCACTGATTTTGGATATATTAGTACAAGGATCATGGATGAGTATACATATGTTTAAAATAAATTATGCAAACTTACATGAGGATCATGTTTGGCTATTAGAGTGAGAGACTCATCACAAGAGGCATGTAGAAGTTCAAAGAGGTGCAAGGCCATCGGGTGCTAGGGTAGATTATGGGACTAACCCTGGTGGAGAGAGTGAGACTAAGAATGAGGGCCTGATACCCATTCATGATTGATTATACTTGATACTAGTGTATAAGTATTAAAAACCTGTTATATATATGGATACTTATTTGATTTTGACTCATGCATATTATGTTATGGAATTTGGAGTATATTGGTATATTGGTTGTAAATGGCTGATTAGAAATAGTTTATTTGGCATTGATGTTGAGGTTACATATGTTTGGTAAAATGGTATTTGGGATGTGATTTTATTGTTGTTGATAGGTTCAAGTGTGATGTTAGTTTTTATTCTGAATCATATGTGAGTAAAAAACTTTGTTGTTTTATAATTGGTAAATTGATTTGATAAAGTGAATTGCTTTTAGATTGGTAAAATAGGATATTGGTAAGATCAAGATTTGGATAACTTGGTTTGGCTAAGGATTTTTATTTAGAACTAGGAATATTAGTTTTTAGTAGAAGGGGATGTAAGATATCACTCTATGCATATTATCCCTATGGCTACTGTATAACTATCTGAACCTTGATGGTCAACTAAAAAAATGGCCATAATTCTCATGTTGTGTAAGAACATGCCCTATATCTGATGTTGTCTATGGTACACTAATTTTAGTTGTATGTGGAGACTCTATAAGATGTAACCTCCATGGATGTATAACTAGAACTGTGTGCTATGAAGGAGGCTCATCTATTTGTAATCATAGTAGATTACTACGTAAAATAACACCCTATGGCCTCTGTTATGATACATATGATTGAACAATAGATTGAGATAGAACTATAACCTATGACGGGGGATCACCTAATCTCAATCATATAAAATTTCTATGTGAAATAGGTGCTTAAAAACTTGGTTGTAGTGAATATATATCTAGAGTGGTACTCTATGATGTGGGTGAGATAGGACCTTGAAAACTCTATTATGGTGCCTATGACTGTGTTGGATATGTATATGGAATTGTCATATATACTCCATAGACTACATTGTTATATTTGGGTTGTCTTGGTCTCTAAACCCTCTAAGTAGGTAAGGTAGGAGATCTCCTATGAGGCTCTATCCTAGAAACTGCATCACTCTCATGATGATTAACTAATGATTTATATGAAATAATGTCCTAGGATGACTCAATCTTAGAGGAATGAGGTATATGGTCTATGATTAAGGAGATCTTGGTGCCCCTAGTGTGAATTCTATGATGCCATTATCAACACATTTATTAATATAATCACTGAGTCCATAAAAATCATTATCTCTATGTCCATGAATATGATGATAGTTACAAAGGGTTTGATGTGGTTTTCTATGCAAGAGATGTAGATCTCAATGATGAGTATAAGGCAATGTGATTAACCTCCTATCTACTATTTTTGATAATATGACATATGGGTTATCCCATACTAAATCAAATAGTAGTGGTGCCCTACTGCTATTATTTGTAGTGCATACTATCAGTGGTGCTCTAGAAATTGGTTCTCTATTCTTAACTAGTTTCTTTTCTATCCATGGTCTCCTATCTTATTTGGGAAATGGTGGATGTTAGGTGTTAAGAGATGTAGATGGAGGTAATGTTGTGAAATCTAGAGTAAGTTGATCAACTAAATCTAAGTCAGTCAATCCTTATTTATTCTCCAAGGCTAAAATCATCTAACATAAGTGCCTAAAAGAGGACTCTATTTGATATAATATATACTCTAGGTTATCAGGGCCCCTTAATAAAAATATGATAGACCTCTAAATTTTTTGGTTTATAGATCAATTATAACATGCAAGTCTTAAATCGTAAGATATAATCACTAACTGGATCTAAAGTATTTTGATGCAATGCATCAAGTTTCTCATATCTAACACAAGGGCCATGTTTATTATGTAATATATGAGAAATTCCTCCTCTAATTTATCATATGTATGCAAAGAACCAATAGGGAGTAGATGAAAGAACCAATTTTGTGCATTACCCACTAATGTCTACTAGAATAACTTAAGTAGAATCAAAGGACTCACATGAGATGGCAAAGCCTTCTGATAGGCTTTAAGGTGTAATAATGGATTTATAGTTCCATCAAATTGAGGCAATGATGGTATCTGGAAGTGCTTAAGTAATAAATATTTAACACATGTCTTTAGAAAAGGGTTGCAATGCAAGTCATTGGCATCTATACAAGACTTATAAGCCTTGTTTTCCAAAGTAAGGAGATGTACTTGGTGTTGTAATTCACTAATTGAATGCATAAAATAAATAATATCTTTGGTTGGTCTATTAGTATCTTGAATTGGTACGTTTAAATGTTAAATTTTATCATTTATTTTATCCATGGGAATGTTACATTTAGCAATTAGATCATAGAAAGGAGGTGTGCTCACTTGAACCTTTGGAGGAATGGTAACCTGGACCTTAGTAGAGGGATGTGGGCTACTATTCTCTTTTGGTGAAGAGTGATAAATAGGTGATATTGTAGTAGGGGTGGCTTGGGAGATTCATTAGGATCTTTATTATTTAGTGAATCACATTCTAAATGAATATAAGATGTGATGTTATCATTGACATGTACATCATTTGAAATAGAATCATGCATAGAAGTAGAATTAAAATTTTGTAATGCATTATGTTTGAGAAAAGGGGTGAGAGAAGATTTAGAAGTATGAGATGAATTTTCTTCTTCACTATATGCATACTAGTCATCATTATTCCATGCATTATCACAATCAGAATTTTGTTCATTTGAAAGAAGAGAAGTAGAAATATCACTTTCATATTCACTCTCATTGTCATATTAATTTGCATGTTCACTATAATACTCATTATCACTTCCATTATCACTAGGGAGAGGGGTAAGAGAAGATGTTAATTCTTTTATAATATGCAATAAATTGTCATGTTAAATTAGAATACTATGTGCATCTATGTTATCCTTGAATGGAGTGCATGCATTATTTTCATTTGCAATATGAGAAGTAAAAGTAAGATAGTTATCATTTATACATTCTTTTTTCATTTTTTAAGATGACAAAGTAGAGTTACGAACATGAGATGGATCATTTGAACTATGCATTGGAAATTTGATTCTATTTTGTTTATATTATTGTAATTTGAGCATAGAATTAGCAAAAGAGAGGGAGAAACTAAGTTCAAATGCAATCAAATTATCACCAATGAGAGGTTTAGTTGGAATTTCATGACTAATTTATACATTTGATGTATTGTGCATAAGATAATGAGGTGAAAAGTAACTTTTCCATTTATCAAAATTATTTTCTTTAGAAGAGGGAAGAAAAGAGATAGGTTTGAGAGAAGAAGATGCATCTAATTTTTCTTCACTATCACTTTCATATGCATCATCATATTCCTCATTACAATAATAGTAATTGTCTTCATTGTAAATGAAATAATTTTCCTCATTTTTGGCTAATGTGCAATTTTACAAATTTTCCATTCATTATCATAATTATAAGTAAAATGTAGAAATTTATTTGTAGGATGAGAGGAAAGAAGTGTCATAGTGGCCATATTATTACTTTCACCAAAGAGAGTATATAAAAGTACTATAAAATAAATAAATGCAAGAATGAATACTAACATAGGGATTTTGAAAATATTTTTGACACTTCAAACAATTTTCTAAAATTCCAAAAAATTTAGCTAAAAATTGTAAGGGAGGAAGGCTTGGGGTTTGAGGACCTAGTTTGGAAATCTAGGGTTTTGGGTTGGAGTTTTAAAATTTTGAAATTATTGTAATAATTTAAATTATAAAATAAATTTGAATAAAACAAATGTACAAAAATTTATACAAAAATCAAAATTTTGAAATTGAATTTTTGCACAAAAATGTGAAGGAAAACCTTAGGGGTACCTAAGGTTTTGAGATTTGTTTGAAGTAAGTCAAGTTCACCAAATGTTTTATTGTATTTGGGAAACTAGGGTTAGTTTCTAAAAAATAAAAGGGTTGGATTAAGGGATAAAATATATTCAAGTGCAATAAAACATAGATTTATACCAATTTCACCAAATTAATTACATGGGGGAAATAAATGACTTATCTAGGTAAAACAATCATCTGTACATTCTAGAACAGTCCAAAAATAGTCAAGAACAATCAAGAATAAGGATTCATTTCTAGATATACAACTCAAATTTGCTCTAGATAGGAGTACCAAGTTTGGAAAAGAGCACCTATCACTGTTGTCTAGATAGGAACACTTGTCATTATTGTTCAGACAGAAGCATTCATCAATATTGTTTGATTCTAGCACTATTATCTATGATCTAGGAATTCGAATTAAGAGAGGATGGTTATTATGGTGTTAGTTCCAAAATGAAAACAAAATGAAATAAACACACTAATAGCATAACATCTCTAGGCCTAAACACTAGGGAGAGCTTAGTTAACAAAAGCAAATGACAAACACAACTAAAAAGCAAGGGATCAAATACAAGAGTTCCTTCACCTTCCTTGGATGTTCTAAATGCCTTTATAGTAGTGGCTTGCTCAGATTATGCTCATGAAGTCCTTAACAATGGAAGCTTGGCTAACTCCATCTCTCCTTGGCACCTTTGGATTATGGCTTGGCTTGACTTGGAATCATTTTGGCATTATAACACTATTTTCTTAAATCTTTTAGAACCAATCTTGCATTATAACTTTGCATAAATTAAGCTTTTAAATGATGTTGTGAGGCCTCCTATTTATAGATTTTTGGATTTGATCATAATTAACCTCAACCATCCATCTCAATATTGAGATGTGTGGCTGCAAATTAATTCAAATTTTGGAATTAAGTTTTTAATTATCCTCATCATGACACTGGAAAAAGGGTCAATTAAGAGGCATGGAGGGCATCATAGAAGGCATTGATGAAGCATAAAGGGCATAAATCCTAATATTTGTGGCATTTATGGCCTAGGGATGTCTTCCCAAGAAATGACATCACTTGATGATGCAAATATTCAATATTCATTTCCAAAACAAATTATTCAACAAGTTTCCATGGAATTTTTTATTAGTCCTTGATTTGGGTTAATTATCTCTTAGGCATGATTAAGCACATTATGCACAAATCACCCAAATTGATTATAATGCCTTGTTATTGGTCCTAAATAAGAAAATGCTTATATGCATGTATGTAAAAAGGATGTTGATTTGCCCAAAGGTTGTTATAATCAGGAATAAAAGTCAAAATAATGATTTTCCCATAGGCGGTTATAATCATTAAGAGGACCTAGATTGGCTGAAGATGATTGTGCCCCAGTTAGGACTGATTAGCAAGCATAACTCAAGGATATAACTTAGAATATAAATTAAATATGAGTGGGTACAAAGTCATGAAATATATGAATAGGAGAATGAGATCGATAAGTGTGAATTATTCAATTGTACCTATCAATGAGGAGATGTTCATCCTGATTAACAATAATACAACTAGAATGATCAAATGAATTATATTAATCAAGGTGGGTGGGAGGATTTGCCAAGGTGCCAAGGAGAAACGTCTACAGCTCCATTGATTGTAGACCTTCTTGAAGCTAAGTTTTATTGTAGCATGTGATGGTAGGCTTCATGATAGAACACCATGAATACTTGGCCAAAATATGCATAAAGACTGACTCTCATTCCTATAAACACTTGAAAACAATACACCAATGATAAAAACTATGATGAAAATGTTAATGGATGAATATGGATGGACTCAAGAATAATGTGCACAAGGAATCACCCAATGAACATATATAGACTGATTCAAAGCAACAGTGTTGAAATAAAATAAACATAAAGGCTAAAAATAAAACCAAAAGAAAGCATCCTAAAACTGACAATGCCCTAGTAAGGTGGATCAAGGATAACTAACTAGGCTTAGATAGGACAAATATTTTTGGATTTTTAAAATGTTATGAATGTTTTGGGAATTTTGAGGGTATCTTAACTCATTATAGAATGACAAGATACCCACTAATAAAATAGAAACAACATTTGGCTTAAGTTTCTCACAAAATGGTGAGAGTGTATAGAAAGGGGGACTAAGGTGACCTCAACATGAAATGAGCATGACCCATATAGACTTGAAATAAACTCAAGTAATAGTAATTTTGTTCACATAAAATATGTGGAAAAACCAACTAGGTCCCAACAAGTTCTTAAATCTAGAAAATGGGCAGTCAAATGAAAATAACGAAGGCAAGGTGATGCGACAATGCATGGTAAAAAAATGTTGCCCCTAGTTTGCCCATAGGTAGTTATAACTAAGATACAATGTCATAGGTCAATGATACTAATTTACCCATAGGTGGTTATAATTAGTAGCAAGACTAGTGAAACACTAATTTTCCCATAGGTGGTTATAATTAAGCTCATAGGAATAAACATGGATAAGATGAAAGATAACTTGCCAGATCAATTACCACATTGCTTTCATAGACTATCATTTAAACATGGATTGGATTTATTTTTAAAACTTGATTATAATCCTCCCACAAAAGGTGTGGGAAGAACCAAATGAACCAAGATCATAATAGGATTGGGTAGCATGACTAAAATTAGGCTTTGGTCTAGATAGGAATGGAATGATAAGATGGAATCATCTTGATAAGGATAATGATGGTCTAGATAGATTGGATAAAATGGTAAGAGCATTTCCCCCAAATTGTGGGGTGAATGGTTGGGATCTACAACAATGGCAAATGGATATGCAATAATGGTAATGGAAATGTGAGATGATATGGTAAATTTTTTTGGCCTAGGTGTAGTTTTGTATTCTATTGTTCCTATTGATGGGGAGATGCACCTCCTAATCAACAAATTATATAAGCATAATACTTGATCATGTTAATTTCTAGCCCACACCTCATTAGAATAATTGACCTGTCAAAAATGGCCTATAGATTTGGTTGCTAAGAATGCTTTCATGATCTTCATTGGCCATTGATTTTTATTCCTTCAAGCTTCAAGACAAGGTATCTTTGTAGCCTCTGCAAAGGAAAGTGCAGCCATGGATGGTAAATAGGGACAAATAATGATTGGTGGGTTTAATTGTGAAATGAAATGCTAGATGATAATGGAATGTATAATGGTGGGGAAATAAATGAAGATCAGGACTTTGAGTCACACATAATGTTATTGATGTCAGATTTGACATAATTTTAGTTGTGGTAGGGCCAAAGACTTGTTCTCTCAAGAGGACCACCATATTTTTTTATTTTTTGATCTTGAGAGTAGCTATCATCTAATTATGTTGTAGATTGGAAGCTATTTTGATTTGATCCTTGATTTTGTCTTCATCAAGTAGTGAAGAACTTTTGTGCTCAGCTATTGGTGCCTCAAAAAGGCTTTCACCAATGAAGTTGTCTTGATTATCCCATAGCACCTTCAAGAAGGTTTCACTAAGGAATGTTGACTTTTGAATTTTATTATCTTCTAGCACTTCCAAAAAAGTCTCACTAGAAGATGTTGAGTTTTGACTTTGATTATCCCCTAGTGCCTTCAAAAAGGTTTCACTAGGAGAGTTCTCTTCTACTTCATAAATGTGGTCTTGGCCTCCTTGCTCTTCTTCAACTGCTATGTCACCATGGATATAGTTTAATAAAATGTGATTCTATCGATCTTAATCAACACTTGTGAGAGATGGAATGTTAATGACATGGCTATTGTGGTTGATGGTAATGGCCTATGGAATATTAATGGAATGGGGAGAGGTTGCATAATCCTCATAGAAGATACTAGGAGAACTTGTGTCAAAGCTGAAATACTCATCCTCAAAAACTATAGAAAGATGACAAATGTATTCAAATTGATTTAAAAGACATGTGTAACCAATGTTGTAACATCCATGAACATATTCTTCTTTTGAATCTGATTCTAACTCAAAGGACTCTAAATATGATGTTGAGATTGATGTCAATTCTAATTTTGATGCTAAATATGATGTCAATTCAAGAATAGAACCTGACTCTAACTCTGATTCTTCATCTGATGGGTACTCTATTATAATGATGTCTTATTGAATATTTGGTTTTAGACAAATAATGTCCTATAATGGTATAATGGTCTCCAAAAAGACTGGTTTGTGAAAGTGAGTCTTCTCTATAATGGGGAAAATGTTAAAAGACAACTCCTCAGAGACCAACTTGTCAATAAGAGGCTCTTTAAAAATAGGCATATGGTTGAGGTAATGATTTGCCTAAAGGTTGTTATAATCATTAATAAGTGACTCAACAAAGACTGGTTTATTAGTGTGAGACTCTTTGATAATTGGTATAGGATCAATAGGCAATTTGTCATAGGCTGACTTATCACAAATGGTTAATTCAATAGAAATGTCTTAGATTGGTTGGTTCTCTTGGCCTTGGTTTCCAATGAGTTATAAAATACTAGTTTTGAACACATCTTGGTCTTTGAATGATTAGATCGATTGAGGTTTGGTTAGGATTGTTATTAAAATAAGAATGGCCTATGATTATATAATGGTAGGGAATTGGGGAGCATGATTACTCACATAATCTAAAGGAAAAATTCTTGAGATGGTAATGATATGGAAATGTGGAGCATGATTTCTCACACAAGCCAAAGGACTAGGTCTTGGAATGATGAAGGGGCATTGTGGAGCTTGATTGCTCACACAAACCAAAGGATGAGGTCTTAGTATAGAAATGGTTGGGCATTATGGAGCTTGGTTTCTCACACAAACCAAAGGATGAGGTCTTGGCATGGGAATAATGTGATGTTGTGGTCTTGGAATAGAAATGGTATGATGTGGGGAGGCCTAATTACTTTCATAATCAAAAGCATCTAAGTCTTCCTCATAAACCATATCATCCCAGTCATGAGTTGAATCATAAGTTGGTTCTTGATTGTGTTCTATGCAATAATTTTTTAAAAGAGGGTATGGATTCGTATCCCAAATAACATTATCTATAGTTGGGTCTTCAAGTCCTCTTCACAAGCCTCTTCATACCAATCAAGTTCTTGATTTGGATCGTAAGTTGCGTTATGACTTTGTTCCCATGAATGATTAATATGAGGTGGATAGATATATGTCTCACAAACCATACTAACATCATTGGGGTCTTGACAAAATCCATAAAAGTCATTTTGTGCAACCATTCTATCATAAGTAAGATTATAAGTGACTCCACCATAATTGAAGCAAGACATATCTTCTTAAATGATGAAATCTTCAAAAATAAAAAGACTTAGAGTTGTACAAACTCTAAAAAACTATGTCCAAAGGACAAATGGTTCAAACATGGTCTAACTTGGTTAAAGGGGTGGAGTTGTACCTCCAATATGGTCTGAAAGTGGAGTCGTATCTCTAAAATGATTTGTGCTAAGACTTGGCATAAAACAACCTAACGTCAAATGTCTAACGTCAAATATCACATGCACAAAAGGTCAAGCATCTGAATAAAAATTGGCATGTCAAAGCTCTAGGTCAAAGTGTTCTAAACAAAGTCTAAACTAGGAAAGGGAAAAGTTGAGTTACTAGGTCTTTTTTCCAAATGTGGATTCAAAGTCTAGGCTCAAACAAACAAGCATGTGCTAGGACTTTTGGCTAAACAATGTCAAAAGCTAGACTTAAAATAAAGGCTGATGTGATTTGATTTAATCTAACAAGTTTGGAAACAACTTTGACATAGACCCAATACAGGGAATCAAACATAAACATGCTCAGTTGGCATAAGGCATAAGACAAAAAGATCTTTGAGAAAGGTTGTGTTCCCCAAATAAAGGCATAAACAATGATAAGGATAGGCATTAAAAAAACAAACCATCAATAGTTTTCAAATTTGGGTAATCGATTAATCAAAGTTATGCAACCCAAAAGAGAAAGATCTATGTATCAGCCCCATGAATTAAAGCCTAAACAAAAATCAATTAATGTTTGAATCCAAACATGACAAGGCTAATTGAAAACTCAATAATGAAAACTAGGTTTTAACCAAACAAACTAGACAAGATTGGACAACATGATGACACAATACAAAGGTCTAAATGGTATACATGACATGGTTTAAAACAATGATTTTTGGTGCAAGGTAAACTAGTCTTGAAATAAATTAAGCAACCTAATGGTGAAAATGTGCTCGAATGATGTGGTCAATACTATGTTTCAAAGACTCAAAGGCAAAATGGTTTGACATGACTTAGGTAGCATAACGCTACCCTCTGCAACTCAAATGACACACACACATAAACAAGTTTAGCAAAAATTTCAAGGCACAAGTGTGGTGTAAAATGGCCAGCATAACACCTCTTTAGACAAAAGAGTAACATATAGACAAATTAGTTTTGACATGGATTTATGAATAAACAAATAAGTTTTAGTCTCAAAATATACCAAATGAGAAAATGACCCAAAAATACACTAAGTATAATCGTCCAAATCCTAGCAAGGGTATGTGGGGTTAACTAAACTATCAAGTTTCAAATGTTTCTAGGGGAATCAATTGCATAATGAATTTCACATCAAATTATACAAAATACAAGCATAAAAATTAGGTGACCATGTCATTAGCTAGTTGTAAAAAGGTCTAGTCCTTTTTACAACCACTACATCTTGCTATTCACTCAGTGTAGTGTGATGTCCAAATGCGGATACGTCCTATGTGTAACTCAGAAGGAGTAAGTGAATTCAATGATGGGAGATGAAACCCTAGGTCAAAGATTCCCTAAAGAACTCATGGGAGGTAATAACATCCCCATCACAAGACAATATGCATTAAAATAAATAAAAGCATGAAAGTAGAAAGACTTTAGGGTCATTTTTAAGGTCACCCAAACTTTGATGAGTTTTTGGGGAATGCTTTAGATGACTCTCTTTTTAAACCTTCGAATAGGTTACTTGCAATAGGAATGACACTTTTGATTCCAAGGGTTCCCTATAGGGTACAAATGGAAGAGAATACACATAACATTCCTCTTTTTTCTAAACATAATCCAACTAAACAACTATTACAAATAATAATTGACAAATGTGATCAATTTTAAACCCAAATGAAATGTTTGGTGGTATTCATTTGACCCCTTGGTCTTAGTTGAAAACTTTGAAAATAATTCACCAAAAACTCCTAAATTCTTTATTAAAAACCAAAAAAAAGTTCCTAATCAAATTTTAATCATGAAAAAGTGATTTAAACATGTTTTGAGAAAATATCCCACTTGCTCCTATAGCAAAATTGCTAGCATGTCCTTTAGGTTTGAAGCCTTTTTGAGTTTGAAACAACAAACTTTAAAAAAGTAGGTCTTGGGTCTGTGTTTTTGGAAAGACACAGTGACCATTGTCAGTCAATACTATCGATGTTAGTTACGACCAACCAAAATCTAATCGATGTCAGTTCTATTGGCTGACATTGGTTAAGTCAGTAACTGATGTTGATGTTTCTACTGATGTTGGTTACTGTATAAAAATTGTGACAACCAAAAACAACAAAATAAAATTAGAAAATCAATTTGCAAGAGTTTTAAAGGCTCAAATAAATATTTTAAAGTTACAAAAGGATCTCCTTCATGTGTATGATGCATCTCATCCCATTGGACGTGCCATTATGTGATTTAAGAATTTGACTCAAAAGAGGATGGTTAGTATGATGTTAGTTCCAAAATGAAAAAAAATAAAATAAACACACTAATAGCATAACATCTCTAGGCCTAGACACTAGGGAGAGCTTAGTTAACAATCATGAATGAAACACACATGTTATAAGTAAAAGAAAACTCTTTTACTTTCCTTGGATGCTCCAAAATGCTTGTTGTGGTGGATTGCTTGGCTTGTGCTCATGAAGTCCTTAAAAATGGAAGCTTGGCTACCTCCATCTCTCCTTGGCACCTTGTGTTTTTGGCTTGACTTGGCATAAAATCAATTTGCATGGTAACACTAGTTATAGGAAGCTTTTGGAACCAATCCTACATTATAACTTTGCACAAATTAAGCTTAGAAATGATGTTATGAGGCCTCCTATTTATAGATTTTTGGAATCTCCACCATCCATCTCAAGATTGAGATGTGTGGTAGAGGATTAATTAAATTTTTGGAATTAAGTTTATAATTATCCTCATCATGGCATTAGAAAAAGGGGCAATTAAGAGGCATGGAGGGCATCATGGAAGGCATTGATGAGGCATGGAGGGCATGAATCCTTATCTTTGTGGCATTTATGGCCTAGGGATGTCTTCCCAGGAAATGAGTTCACTTAATGATATAGATATTCAATATTCATTTCAAAAACAAATTAATCAATAAATTTCCATGGAATTTTTTATTAGGCCTTGATTTGGGTTAATTAGCTCTTAGGCATGATTAAGCACATTGTGCAGAATCACCCAAACTGATCAAAATGCCTTGTTATTGGTCCTAAATTTAACTGGATTTAAATTAGAAGTCCATGTTAGATACATTGGATGTGTATTCCCATTTAGAATGTCTCCAACAACAAATAACAAAGGCACAAGTATTGTGCAAAAGATTTGATAGGAAAGAGTAGTCTAGAGCATGTAGGTGCAAATTTGGTATTTTTACTTGAAATAAATTGATCAAAGTTAGCTTGCCCATAAATTGTATTGCCCCATTTAGTGATACCATAGCCAAGATCGACACTTGAATATGTTATTTTCACATCATTTAGCATGTTTTAGTGTTTTCAGGCCAAAGTATGCATTTTAGGTGAAAATTGGCCAAAACCATGATTAGAGGTTATTGATGGCCAATTTTAGGTGTCTACATTATCCATTTTGATTTCTAATTTTGGATTATGATGTGGTCTAATTTTGGGGTCCTGTAGGTGTCCTTGTTTCTTCACAATTCCCTATCTATGCTACTATATGACCTATTTTATTCTCAAACCCTAGGTCTACCTATACACACAAAACAACAAACATATCAAAACCAAAAATGGAAAAAATTAGGTTAGGGGAAGTATGATCACATAATTTAAAACCCATAATGTCTTGATCATTTCCTACATTAACCCTCAAGCTAGGGTATTAGATCAAATGTAGTTCTCCCTTAGTGAACATGCATAATCTACATGCATGGTAGATGCAAGAATGAACTTTTGACTAGTCCCTTGCTTGATCAAGCATGCAAATCTATGTGTGATGCAAAATTTTTAGATATACTATTGACTAATTTTAATTATTTAGTGTGCCAAAGTAGTAAGTGCTAGATACAAAATGCCTTGTGAATTCCTTTATACAAGAGACTCTTTATTTTGAAATTAGTAGCTTTATTCACACTAGCTAACATTAAAAAAATAAATAAAACTTAAGGGAGGGTATAAGAAGGGTTTAGGACTTGTTAAAAAAGAAAAAAACATCATTATAAAATATTGTTAAGGAGGACAGGAGTGCTAGGCACCGTAGTCCACTAAAATTATGTTGTTCAAAACTCAAAAAAATAGGCTAAGACTAACGCAGGCTAAGTCTGGGGGTCTTAGGGGGTATAGATCAATTGACTAGGATAATGGAAAGGTGACAAAAGTGAGAAACAATACCAAGACAAGAAAAATAATGACATGGCTAGTATGAACAAGGCTCATAGTCTCCATTTGAAGTCTCCTATGAAGAGGACTATGAAAAGACATGATATGTGTGATTGCTTGACCAATTTAGGGTATATGCAAGTAGAAATGAGCTCAGAATTGATTTATCTTTGCTCTCAGACATTATCAAGGTTTCACAATAAAACCCTATGAACTTTAGTCATGGATTTCATAGGCATTTTCTATTTTAATGTTGACTGGATATAAGCAGGACCCTATTACTTAAGTTATATATTAAGTCCTTGTTGTCATTATGTAACTGGCCCCTTTGACCTATTACTTATCAGCTCGAGCAATGTTATAATACTTTATATTTCCTAAGTCCTTGACTTAATATTTTTCCCATGTTTATCAATGGTTAATACTTTATTATATGTTGTATATCCAATGAAGCGTCGCAAAGTCAATTTGTCAAAGGTACCTATAAGTAAATGTGCTAGTGACAAGTGTCACAAATCATGGAGCTTATATAGTAAATATATAGAGTATTTTAAAGTCAAATAGTCAAGTATTAATGTGGGAATGACAAGTTTCACAAAATAAATAACTAATAGAAAATGTGTAGAAGGCACATGAGGGGGCCAAGTGTCACATTCATAGGAACTTGTCAGAGATAAATTTCAAGCTTGGCAGAAGATCGAATGATGAGTATGTGATCATGAAATGAAGATATAATGGAGTAATTGGACTCAATGGGATCAAGTGCTTTATCTTTAAAAACATAGAGGTGAGTTAAAGACCAAACTACTTTGATGATATTCACGTAACATATTCATTCCAAAGTCTCAGGAAAAAACAAGATTAGAACAAGTGCTCAAGGTTTAATGATAAGCAGAGATAATGTTTGTGATACTTTTAAGATTTAATGGCATGTGAGAGCTTGGATCAAAAGATCCAATGGATGCATTTTAAAGTTGAAAATTAAATCCTGAAAGCATAAAAGGATCCAATAGAGCGCATGAACCTATCATAACTTGATCTAATGGATGCATTTTAAAGTTGATAAAATTAAATAAGGGTCATCAAATCATGGCACAAAACTTATGATCAATGGTTAGTATTTAAATATTTGTTCATCAAAATGGTCAAGTAGAGGACCATGCAAGAAAGATGCATTATATGGCA